>WEIS01061181.1:0-12284 GCA_013389965.1 Todus mexicanus | reverse complement strand
CCCCCCCCCCTTTTTTTTTTTTTACGTAGACAGAGTATTTCTGAGCTTCTAATAGGTGTAATGTTCAGTCAAACACAAAATAGAATTTGAAATTAAATTTTAAGAAGCGAAGAAGGACGAAGTAAAAATAATGTTATTGACTTTGGTATAAAAGAAAAAAAAAAGGCTTTTCAGAGTTTACACATTCCGGCTGCGACAGAGTTAACCAGCTGATCACATATTTGTGATATATATATTGACTGTATCAGATTAAAAGTTAGACTTTATTTGGAGCATAAATCTGGGAGATGAATGTGTAATGTACGTTCTTCTTTTATCGCTGTCATAGAATACTCTGAAAGGTTAACCCTCTGAACTCTACCTATGGATTTCCCTCCATATTTTGCATGCACAGAAATAATGGCCTTAGTTTTTGGATACATTTTAGTAACGCGCTTTTCTTTTAGCAACTAAAAAACCCTGCCACCTCCCATCATTTCCCAGCACCTAGAAAGGCAGTGAAATTTCAGAGCGACGGCATCTTTCTTTCGCTCGCTCTCACGCACGTTCCCTCTAGAGAAGCAGATGTTTGACTTGTCTCACGTAAAAGGCAAAAATTGAGTTACGGCTCGAGATTGCAAGATTTGCAATGTTTGCTACAGTTTATTAATGTTAACCGAATAAAAATGACATTAGTGGCAAAGATCTACATGATATCTCAGAACTCCCAAGATTAGGCCAGATGGTCACTTCTAACTGATATAATCTAGTAAGCTCTGCTGAGAGACAGGCTATTGATTGAATTTCTGACTTTAAATGCAAGCCCCATATCTGCACATGTCCACAGTGATCTCAGTTGCTTGAAATCCAATACAGAGGTGTAGATTGGGAGATGATGTTAGTTGCTACCTATTAAAACTGTCAATTCCATCTGTTGTCTAACACTTTAAAATACTGACTGTAGTTTTTAATAGATCAGTATTAGATTAAGAGGCCATATATTAAGGCTTTTACTAGCTGAGAAGCGTGGGGAAACGCGTAATTAAATGACACAATGGAAAAGGAACTCCGTTGGCTGGAACTGGCCCAAATTAGCATCAAGCAGGAAGCGAATGCTGTGATTTAAGATTTCTGCAGCTGCCAGGCTTCCCTAAAAATGACTAATGTGCAGCCCTGTTGAAATTCTCTTTCCTAGCGAGTATATCATGATTAAAATGTGGAAGTGTCCTGAGCGTTATGATTATCCAGCTTCTCGCACCACGCTTCCACAGGTACTTTGGTGACTCCGTACATCTGCCAATCTGCCAGGCTCTGATGGTGCTCCCGGAAGGGCTGCCTCAGATGGCTGACGACAGTCTCATCAAAGCGATGTTTCCAGAAAGCTGTCGTCCTGAAGGGCCCATATACCCCGGAATATCATAGTGNCTCTGGCACCCTCACTGCAAACAAGTTCCTCCTCACATTCCAGTGAAACCTCCTGTGTCTCTCAGTATGTCTCTCTGTCTGTGACTCTCTCAGTCTGGCTTCATAGGAGAAATATAGTTGAAAACCACCAGTGGGGGTCCCTGGCTTATGTACAGGGTGATGGTTCCTTCTCTTTCCCCACAGGTTCGTAGCATCTCTGGGTGTTTGCCAGGTACCAAGGGCTGATGGAGAGGGAGGGTGGATGGGTGGATGATGGGCAGCCACATCCAGCATTGCCAACCCAACTTGCAGCAGATGCTGCTGCTTAAATTTAATCAGAGAGGGAAACTGCCCTCCTCCAACCTTTTGCACCAGTATGACCACAGGAAAGTGAGAGCTCCGGTGAGGGGAAGGGAGGAAGAGAGACAAAAATGTGGGAGTGGGTCTTAAATGCAGATTCACGGACAGGGGAATTTGTTGGTTTTATGACTCCCGATATTTGCATGTAGAAACAAAATGGCCATATCCAAAAAGCTGGAAGAAAAACCAGCAGGTGTCCTCCCTGGAAAGCAGGTTTCTCATAAAACCTGATGGTTTGTTTTTCTCCTAAAGTTTCTCTAGAATAAGCAAGTAACCTCCTAATTGCTGACCCTGGCTGGGTCAATGCCTCCCATAATAGAATAGAGCGTGGGCTAAGATGAAGCGCTGCTCTGGGAGGTTTTGTATCCTTTTAGTGTTAACCTTCCAAAGACATTTCAGTTTAAATACGTTATTGTGGCCCGTGGATTATGCAGAAGAGGTTTCATGAGAGAAGAGTTTGTAAGCGACTCAAAAAATTCTATTTGCAAGCTACTAATAAGCTGTGATCAAGACACTTTTATCAATCCCCCGTTACACCACAAGGAGAGTTTTGGAAACATCAGGTCTCTTTATGTTATTAACCAGTACAAGGTACATGAAACATTCATGGAAAATGAATGTTAAGCGAATACTGCCAGTGTACTCCCAGAATACAGAAACACTGCTTTCCAAGCAGATACACAATTTGAAGAATTATGCTCATTCCGGATAGAAACAAAGGCAATATCGTGTGACGGAGCAGATAAATTAACCGGCAAAGGTCCGGTTACATGTGTCAAGCACTCAAAACAAATCTACAGGACCAGAAATATTTCTGAGTGGCGTTAAACCACTTAGAATAAGAAGTATCTTCAAGAAAATCAAAAGTCGCTATACAGATTACTCCCAAAAGCAATACAAATTCAATAAATGGCTTATTTACTCAATTCTCCTTGTTGCTTACTATGCTAAGAGCAGAAACTGGTCTTCGTCAAAGAAGAACCTCCACATTCCCTTTCTTATCAGTGTGAAATACTCGGTATCACACGGCACAATAGCTGTAGTTAGTATTTCAAGTGTGGAGAGTAACAATTCTACTCTCACCATGACTCTCTTCTAAGGAATCAGGATTCTCTGGTCTGGCCACTTTGATGGGAGTATCTCTGGCATCACAGGCACCACCAAAACCATCAGCAGAGCTTTTGTAATGGATTTGATAAGAGCTGAATCTTCAGAACACGTGAACATTTAGAGAAATGACAGACATTTCAAAGTCTCCAGCACGTGTTGACTTAGAAACACTCTCTTTAATTATCGCACTGAAAAATCCTATTTCATAACCCAGAATTTGTCAAACTAGAAGTTGAAAAGCTTGGATTCATTTTAAGCTTTTTTCTTAACCTAAAGTGCAGGAGAAACTTATCAACTATAATAAATGTGGGGGGTTTTACACAGGTAAAAGTTTTCTGACTGGGGTTATCAAATTAGACCTGGGAAATAAGTAGCTGAATATAAAAATATTATTTTAATATAATTTGTCTTGCTCCTTTCTCCAGCAGAATTGGAGAAAATTCACAGAAAGAACCAGCACAGCGGCTAAATCTAAGTCATGGCAAAACTTTTGCTGGCTCTGCAAGGGCTCCTAAACAAGTTAGTTGGGTTTGTTTAGGAAAAGGATGGATTTAACCACAGCAGAAATGAGAGGAACCTCATAAATACAAGAAACTCAAGTTGCACCTTTCCCCATGACACACATCACACACTGGAGGGGGTTTCTGAGGTTTGCAGACAGTGAAGGCTCCTGTATCATATGAATTTTCAGCTGTTCCTTTCCTTTACACCCTGGACTTCTAAGCAACAAGTTTGACTCATCTTTTCCTCTAGGATTTGTTATGCTTATGAGTGGATTTGTATTTGTGTCCTTGTAGGAATCAAATGTTAATTTCCAGTAGAAGGGAAACCAGCAGCTGAATTTCCAAAATAAGATATTAGAGGAAACATGTTAATGGAAATCACAAATAGGGAATGGAAAAAAAATAATAATTAACCAAATATAGCAGAAACTAATTCTAGTGAGCTGCTCTCACACACACACACACACACATTTACAGCTCGCTGAAAAATAACAAGCCATAGGAAAAGCCAGATCATGAACATTGCATAAGATGATTAAGGGGACGGCATCAAACATATGGAATATTCGCATGCTAAAATACACGAAGGATTCCACTGCTATTGAATTTTCACCAGCTGCCAACTTTACTAACACTGTTACGAGAACACGCGGATGGGACACGCTTCAAGACTAGCACCAAGGGGATCAGCATTGCTGACTGCTGAGGCTTTCTCCACCTCTGCCCAAAACTATCCCTAACCCATTTTCTTTCGCCATGGTATTTTCCAGCTCCAGTTCAGAGCAGCTCTTCCTTTCTAGTTGGAACTGTGCTGAAGATGAAAGTGTTGCTGCAGGGGAAGAGTAGATGGGTCAAGCGTAAATGGGCCCTGGGGAGGCCACATCTGGAGTGTTGTGTCCAGGGCTGGACCCCTCAGCTCCAGAAGGAGCCAGAACTGCTGAAGAGAGTCCAGCGCAGAGCCCCAGAGATGCTGAAGGGAGGGGAACATCTCCCTGCTGGGGAAAGGCTGAGGGAGTTGGGGCTCTGGAGCTGGGAGAAAAGGAGACTGAGGGGGGACCTCAGTCATGGTTCGAAATATGGAAAGGGCGAGTGTCGGGAGGATGGAGCCAGACTCTGCTCGATGGCACCAGGGACAGGACAAGGGGTAACGGGTGTGAGCTGGAACACAGGAGGTGCCACTGGAATGTGAGGAGGAACTTGTTTGCAGTGAGGGTGTTGGAGCCTGGCCCAGGCTGCCCAGGGGGGTTGTGGAGTCTCCTTCTCTGGAGACGTTTCAAAGCCACCTGGACGAGTTCCTGTGGGACTTGGTCTAGGTGATCCTGCTCTGGCAATGGGGGGATTGGACTAGATGAGCTTTTGAGGTCCCTTCCAATCCCTAACCTTCTGTGATTCTGTGAAAAGGAGACACTGAATCACAGAATTATTGAGGCTGGAAAAGCCCTCTGAGATCATCGAGTCCAGCCTATGACCTAACACCACCACATCAGCTAAACCCTGCTGCTAAGTGCAGCATCCAATCTTTTCTTAAACACCTCCAGTGATGGTGACTCCACCACCTCCCTGGCCAGTCCCATTACTGCTTCTTCCTCACTCCCTTCCTCTCCAGGCGAGGTGTACAATGCAGGAATGAGACTTTGATGGAGAATGCAGCACCCAACAGCCACCACAAAGCACAGTCTGCACAGAGGGAGCCACTGCGTGCAGAGCAGGATTTTCAAGGCATTTTGTTGATTGCTGAGCTAGCTCAAAAAAAGCTGGCCTGAGTTATGGCCGCTGACTGAGTTTGAAAATGGGTTCCGTACGAGTCTGAAATGCTTAATATTCACCAGCACCTGTGTGCAAGGACATACAGGAGCTTGATCCTCAGTGCTGGGATAACAGAGTTTCGCACAGTAAGGATCATCAGGTCAATTATGTACCTGTCCGTGTCCATCCTTGCATTAGCAAGACTTACATAAGCAGGTGTCACAGAATCACACCTATTTTTTTCCCCAGTATTTCCACAGAATCATGATGGTTTTGGGTTGGAAGGGACCTCGAAGATCATCTAGTTCCAACCCCCCTGCCATGGCAGGGACACCTCCCACTAGAGGGGAATTTTCAATGTGACCTGCCTGATACGGACACGCTGAGTAAGACTGTCCTTTCTAACAAGTTATTGCAGCCGCTGTTCTCTCTTTTTTTTTTTTTTTTGCAAGTTATTTAGGTTTACTTATTCATAATATCACTTAGCGCAATTTTTTTCTCCACTTATATCGTTATTGTAACAATAAGTGTCACCGATGCAGCGGCGAGAACAACCCAGAGAAAAGATTGCAACTCATTATCATTCATTACTGTAGTGAAGAGAGATTAGAAACATAATGGAAAGTGAGAGAAGATGTACCTTAGTGTCACTTACCTTGTACTTCGCTTGGAGCCAAGAACTTCCATGGGCTGGGAAAGTGACTCTGTCACTGCCTGCCACTCCGTGACCTTGGGTGGGTCACTTGACCTTCTAATGACTTCATTGCCCCCACGTAAGCCTGAATAAAAGGTACAATCTCACGGAAACCTGGTGCTGTATTTAAGGAGAGCTCGCCTGCTTTGACAGGTATTTTTTTTTTAGCTTGTGTAGATAGAGCTGCTTAGAGAGTTATAGTTATTTAAGACTTCCCTTTATAAGATCTCGTTTTCAGATGTTGTAACTTCGCCAAATGCTGGAGTCTGAGTGAAAAAAACCCGTTTGTGTTGTGTGACTGCCACAGTGTGACAAAAGCAGTAGTAGTAATACTCAGAATCTTAAGGATAATTTCCAATAAGGAAAGAGTTTCTATAGAAAAAAACACATGGGGTTTGTCATGTTCAAATAGTTCTTTCAGCAGTGTCATAGAATCATGGAATGGTAGGGGTTGGAAGGGACCTTTGGAGGCCATTGAGTCCAACCCCTCACAGACAAGCCCTCTGCTTTTGTGGAACAATATGACAGTTGTCAGGGAGTGTCTTCTCAACTGGGAACTTGTCTTTTGCCACTCTGAAAATCTACGATTTTGACCAAATTGCTCAGTTTGGTAAAAATCTATTTGCTAATGTTCACTGGAAAAGAATTTCACCTTCGAGGCTCAGTTATCTGAAAATTCTCATCAATGTACAGAATATTCTACTGTCACATTAGTCCAAACAGACCGAGCCAACACGCAGGAGCCACAGTGGAACTTGGCATACTTCATCTCCTCACAGCTCCTGGGTGTGACAGGAGCAGTAGTGTGCTAACTCTAGTCCAGAGGAAGACTTACTCTTCAGTAGCTCCATCCCATGGTAGCCTTTGGGTTTTCAGTAATACCTGAGCCATGAGGAGAAGAGGAAACTGCTGAACGGTCAAATGCTTTTTATTTTCTAGGCTTGCTACAGTCACACACAAGAGCACTTCATGGTGAGGAAGAGCAGTAAGGTTGGATCCCAACAACAAATGGCTTATGAAGTTATTCGAGGAATTAAACCATGAAGCTATTCATGTTAGAGCTGAATGGTGCGATGATAATATGTGACTATAACAAGGGCAAGTGGAGAGTCTTGCATTTGGGCAGGAATAACCTCAGGTGCCAGTCTAGGTTGGGGACTGAACGGTTGGAGAGCAGTGAAGGAGAAAGGGACCTAGGGGTGCTGGTCAACAGCAGGATGCCCATGAGCAGCAACGTGCCCTTGTGGCCAGGAAGGCCAAGGGTGTCCTGGGGGGGATTAGAAGGGGTTGGTCAGTAGGTCGAGAGAGGTTCTCCTCCCTCTCTATTCTGCCCTGCTGAGACCACCTCTGGGGTATTGTGTCCAGTGCTGGGCTCCTCAGTTCCAGAAGGAGCCAGAACTGCTGGAGAGAGTCCAGCGCAGAGCCCCAGAGATGCTGAAGGGAGGGGAACATCTCCCTGCTGGGGAAAGGCTGAGGGAGCTGGGGCTTTGGAGTTTGGAGAAAAGGAGACTGAGGGGGGACCTCCTTCATGGTTCAAAATACGCAAAGGACGAGTGTCGGGAGGATGGAGCCAGACTCTTCTCGATGGCACCAGTGATAGGACAAGGGGTAACGGGTGTGAGCTGGAACACAGGAGGTGCCACTGGAATGTGAGGAGGAACTTGTTTGCAGTGAGGGTGTTGGAGCCTGGCCCAGGCTGCCCAGGGGGGTTGTGGAGTCTCCTTCTCTGGAGACGTTTCAAAGCCGCCTGGACGAGTTCTTGTGGGACTTGGTCTAGATTGGACTAGATGATCTTTCAAGGTCCCTTCCAACCCCTAACATTCTGCGATTCTGTGAAAACATCTTTGGTCTATTTTTACTTTAGACCAAGGTGTCGTGTCCTTTTGAGTATCTACTGCAAGGAAGACTCAAGGTAGACATGGTATCTACTGATTCTGGGTGTTTTGTCCAACAGCTGAAGGATGTGCTGCTACCTCATCTGCTTCCTACTCCAACAACACAGATCAAAGCAGAGTCAGACAACCTTCATGTACCAGAATTCTGCTTCTTACCTGGAATACAGCTTCCTCCTCTGAGGTCCGATGCTGTATCTGCACACTCACAGGTTTTCCTGAGAGCAAACTCAGGATATAATGCAAGGTACAAACATCAAGGTGGTCTCTCCATGAGCTGGACGGAGTAGAAATTTATCCATGAGTGCACATAGCTCAAGTTTTGCTTTACTGTTTCTCCACCCATGCAGTCAGGCTACCTAAATTAGTTTTAAATCCACTGAACACCTCTCCTCTGAAGTATGCCATGTATCCTCATATATTAGGAAAGAAAGAGTTCCCCAAATCCAGATTACTAGAGGTGAATTGCCTGAACGACATCTGACATATCCTTTCCTCCTCTGGTCAATGGCACTGGGAAATAACCTATAATGGTGTCTCCCAAATGCAAAGGTGTAAAGTTGGTGAGGGAAAAAAAAAACACCCCAAAATACGTTCCTGATCTTGGAAATCAAAGCTGTGAAGTCACTAAAACCAGGAGTCCACCTTCCATTTTGGATTTTTTGAGGGAGAAGCAATGCAGAGTGAGCCTGCTGAGAAGGGAACACCAGCAGATTTTTTCAGAAGCTCTCATCATGTAAGTGGGTGGCAATTCTCCTGAGAGCCCAGCCAGACAAGTGCTGAGGATGTTGGATCCCACTCTCCGTATAAATTCATGTTTGGAAATGGTCCAGAATGCTCTGACAAAAGCTTTCTCTAATGTGAAAATGACACCTTGGTGAAAGCTTCTTTTGGGAGAACTCTTCATGGGACATGTGCTGTAAGACACAGTGGGACGCTGAATTCAGTCCCTTATTATCATGAGCAACCACAAATTTACCAAGGTCCATCATACTATTGATTAAGGTTGCTCGATTTGGGATTTTTTTTCCCTGTTTATCCCATTAGAAGGCTGTTCTAAAATTGAACTGATAGAAGTCTTTGAATAACCACAATAATTCCAACAAAACTTTCATCAGGAAAAGCTTCACAGATTCCAGGTTGGAATTTCTCAAACAATTTCCACCAGGATAGCAAATATTTTACTGATGAATAAATTCTGATGTGGGAGGTAAAGACTTTCCACCTGTGAGCTTGATGAGGGAGGCAAGTTCTCAATCCAAGTGAGGAAAAGCACTATGTCAAGGGCTTCTGCTTCTCAGGGAAGATGACCTGGCCACCAACCCTTTGTCTAGGTGGGTATGAGAGGCTTTTATCAGAATGGAACTTGGCTTTCTAGGGTCCTGTTTGCTTTTCCTAATGAAGAAGATGGAAATTTAGTATTTCAGATTTTTCAGTAGACAGTTTTATGGTTCACTGGTCACATTTCTGCCTAGCGACAGAGGAAGGATATTGCTAACCCCAAGCTTTCAAAACTAACGAGCTGGACCTTCCAAATCATGACTGACTTAAAAATCTTGATCTTTCAAATTAATAACTTTGAAGGTTCTTGTCTTATGGATTTCACTTTGCCCTTTGTGGGCTAGAAAATCTGATTTATTAAATGGCAACTGATCTTTTCACTTAAGTCAGTGACTTTGGGTTTTAGACATTCCCAAGGTAGATTTAACAGGCTGAGTCAGCCTACGTTGCAGAGATTTTTGGAGGTAGAGACACTGAATAGCTTTAGCATTTGGAGCCTTGCGGAACACGTTGTGTGTAAGGAGGTAGTGATCTTGGGCAAGCCACATCTGCTCTACTCGACCTCATCCTTAGGGCTTAAGAGGTCCATCTATAGCACGAGTAGCCATGGTATGTGAGTACTGCAGAACCCTGTGCTGCATGCTGGTAGGAGTTATGACAGACACAACATCCCACCTCTCAGGAGAATATAGATGGTTTTATTTGTTTGCACAAACGCCACGGTATGGGAGGAAGGATAAACTTCTTCATGGACAGCATCTACACATCATGCCATGGGAAAATCCATCCAGGGTCCATCAACACTGCATGAGCAGGGGCTTCTCAGCATCTGAAGTGGTGCAAAATTTACTCATTATCTGTATTCCCCTTTTTATTCTACATTATGAAAGCGGCTATTTTATTAGGCCATCTGTAGTCAGGTCCTTCTTGCTGAGAGCCAGAAAGAGCCTTTCACTGTGTATCCCTCCTCAGTGAGGAACAAGTGTGAGCTTCAAAATGCAGAAGTGTAACTCAAAATCAATGCAATTTAAAATTTGGGAAGTCTAAAACTCTCTGTGTGCCAGTCCAGCTTGGTAGCAGAGATCACCAGCTTGCTTCCGTGGTGATCTGTCTTCAGTCTAGTGAACAGCCACCAATGTGGCCAGAAAGATCATGAATGGCAGCATTTAAAGAGCTGATGCCTGTTGTGAAACCCGCTCTTCACTATGTGGATGCAGGAACCACCCCCAAATACATTAGGTGATGAAACAAGTTGATAGTTACAGGAGGGCAATGAAGATAGTAAAGGGCCTGGAGAATAAATCTGCTGAGGAAAGACTGAAGGAGCTGGGACTGGTTAATGTGAGGAATAGGAGGCTGAGGGGAGACCTGATCGTTCTCTGCAGCTCCCTGAAGGGACATTGCAGAGAGGTTGGTGCTGGGCTCTTCTCCCTGGGAATTAGCGCTAGAACCAGAGGGAATGGTTCCAAACTCCACCAGGGGAGGCTTAGACTGGAGAGGAGGGAACAATTTTTGCCAGGCAGAGCAGTCAGCTCCTGGAATAGGCTGCCCAGGGAGGGGGTTGAATCCCCATCCCTGGCCGTGTTTCAAGGACGTTTGGATGTGGGGTTGGGGGAGATGGTTTAGGGGTGAACTTTGCAGAGTAGGGTTGAGGGTTGGACTCAATGATGTCAAGGGTCTTTTCCAACCTCAAAGATTCTGTGATTTTATGATTCTAATAAAAGGTACTAATAAAACATAACTAATCTAATCTAAAAGTGTTATCCAGGTCATAAGCAGTTGCTAGTGGCTTCTGAGTTTGGAGGTTTTTAAGTAGCGTTTGTTAGAGAAAACACCGCTATTATTGCCTGCTTGGAAATAAAGTCCTGCAGCTGCTAATGCAAGCTCTAATTAAATGCACCGGCCTGAATTTGATATTTGCTGATGTCTTGTGTCATTTCTTAACTCACATTGCAAGACAGACTCAAACCTGACACCTCTGGAACTTTCACAGAACATTCTTCCCTCCGTACAGACTTCTCTGTCATCAAAAATGCGGCTCCGATACTTGTGCGCGTACACGTGGGGGTAACGGGTGGAAATTTAACAAGCTTTTGTTATCCGCTGTTAGCATGAGACTGAATCTTTTGGTTAGTTGGGAGTTAATTGCCAAAAGTTTTTATGGTGTATCTAATTGGCTCAGTCATCCTTCTGTGCCATGAACCCGAGCAGGCTGCCAGCGTGCCCTGAACTCAAACGGAGGGTAAGAACCCATCGGTTATTTAGTATGTGCTAGGAGCAGGCATTTTCTTTTCACTCCATGTGAAAATAGTTAACCACAAGGAAAGAGTCCCACCCCTCCACTTTGCAAAATGGTGAAATTAAGTTTTCCGTACAGCTACCAGGGGACCGCAGTAAATTACCCTGGTAACAGAGTTTACATTGATTCTGAAAAAAGCACTTGTCCATATGTAACAACGATAACCTTTTAGAAGGTTTGGAAAACAAATCTGACACCCCATTAAAAGGCAAATGATTTTTTCTACACACAAGAAAAAGAAACTTTTAAGACATAGAAGGCTATTAATAAATAATGGGGCTTTTTTATAGGAAAGGCTGACATGAAAGCTTAAGCTATAAACTGTATCAGAGGCAGTATTTTGACTTGTGTGGTTTATTTGTCAAAGCAGCGAGATGGGATCTCGTTTTTATTAGCTGCACAAAAGATATTTTATTGAATGTCACATTGTAATTTGATTTTAAAGGGACTAGAAAAAAATCACATTTTCTCGGATACGTAATACTGCAAAAACACGATAGCCATACTAACCGCTAACCACAATGAGTAGTAATAGAAGCCCCACAAAATATACACTATATACCTCACCGAGGAAAATGTGTATTTTGAGATGCCGTGTACCAGAATATTTCTCCTGAATCCAGTTTCATTTACAACTGTCAGAATAATGTATAAAAAATATATGCAAGCTATTAATTATGTATGTAAACAACCAACGTAAGCGTCAGATTTGAGGAGAAGGACAGCTTTTAATATTTTAAAATTTGTCTTCGAGCTCATTTGCATAGTTCGTTCCTTTAGAAGAAAAAGCTCATCGTGGAATGCAGGAGAGAGCAGTGATCAATACCCAGATATAACTGGAATGGGAATAAAGAAACGCAAAATAATGTCAAGTAGTCGACAGTTTATGTTCTTCTTCCCTTTCCCATTGAGTCTCTGAAAGCTCCTTAGCTTCCCTTGGACCACCTCTGTGTCCATGCTTTGGGGCACTACAACCAAAGGAGGCTCAACGGCTGAAGAAGTGTCACGGTTTGGGG
>WEIS01061179.1:21578-40804 GCA_013389965.1 Todus mexicanus | reverse complement strand
GTAGACACAGACATAATATAACTTGCCCATATAGCTAAATAAATAGAGTCTATTTTGTGTATTAATTTTTCTAACAAATAGGGATGTGCATGGCCTATTTGGTTACAAGAGTAAAACTATGCCCTGGAAGATGATGTCCTCATTAAGCAAAGCCACAAGACCAAATCTTATCTAAAGTGCTGTTTACTTTGTCAGTAGAACAGCCAGCATGCTACACAGCATAAATCTTTCAGTATTGCCACTCAAATTGAGAGCACCCCATAGCAAATTCTGATAGATTAAAAAAAAAAAAGAGGCCAGTAAGAGGAGAACATGTATTAACAATCAATATCTGCTTCATTTAGCTAACTTTATAAGCTAACATTTTTAGACAAACTAGGTTTTTTCTTATCGCACCATTTCTCTCAGAGAATACTGAATACTGTAACATTTTACCCTTACCTGAATTTTTACCAGCCCCTAGTTTTTATAGAATACTACATTTGGCAAAGCCTAAATAGTAGTTAAAAATAATCTCTCTGCTATCATCCTATTTACATCACTTCCATTTATAACCAATACCACACTGCATTTATTCATGAATCTGTTCTTATTTCAAAACCTGTTTCAAGCCTGATTTTACTTCTGCTCCTTGTCAAATGTCACAGGGCTCCCGGAATAGCTTTGGTCCACTCACCCAAGCCAGGGAGAAATTCTTTACAGGGGTGGGCACTTTTATCTCTGGGCAAGTGTCCAGGGCCAAATCTGCACGTGTTGCTCCAGCTGAGCTAATGCACCCTCCAAACCCCTCTCTGCACCTTCTCATGATTTTGGAGCCCAGTCATGGCCATTCTGCCTCCAGGAAAGCACTGGTAGGATTATCAGCTGCTTTACAACAGACTGAGCCTGCAAGGTAGCAGTTCACTGCCTCCTATCAGAGCTTACTGGCACTGCTGTCTGAACTGACTTTTTTCTTTTTCTTCCCAAGTTTGCTTTAGATGACAGCATCTGGAGACATTTCAGGAGATAGCCTTGAGAACATTAGGAAAGCTATAAATACTGTGTTAGGGATTAATTCTGTGACACAGATCAAGTCAAAGAATTTCCATCCTTATAACTCAATCTCTGGGGCTTGGGGGCATCACTAAAAATCTGGATAAGTCTTTTATTGCAAGAAAATGTTGTCCCAGTTCACAACTAAAAAGCTTCCTGAAAATTAACATTGTGAAGCATCTCATGTTCATTCTTTAATAAAGGGAGAGGGAAAGGCTGAGAATAAGCTAAAGAAAGCAAAATAGCTTGTACCAGCTTGCTGCACTAAGCCTTTGCTTACCACATGAGGACAGATCGTGTGATGATTTTGGCACCAGTAGGAAAAGGCTATTATCTCCAACTCATCTAATAAGATCGTAGGAAGGACATTTTCTCTAGATAACAATTTTGTCAGTAAATCAGAAGCTGATTCATGTCCCAGTTCAACAGTGCATTTAAGTTCTCTTAATACTGAGTGTATGCTTAAGATCTGGTTGAACTCACTTAAACTGATCACTTGCTTAAGTGCTAAAGTGGGATTGCACTGAATACCAGTAGGCACATATATAATTAAAAAAACCTTCTGAGCCTAACAAGCGCAGTTGGCTGCGTGTTACTCATTGTCCACATTTGAGGGTAAGGGCTTCTACTCTAATTAAAATGATTGAGTGAAGACATCTGAGTGCTCACATATTATGGCAGTGAGAACAACACAGACCAAAAAATTAAGTCATAGTGTGAGTCAGAAAACCACATGCAGAGCTGGATTAAAACAAGGGGAAAATTATGATAAGCTACTCAAAATCCTTCATGAAAAATGTCATCTGCTAGTTCAAAAACCAAGCTCTAACAAATCTTAGGAAAACAACACCTCCTTCATTCTTAGCATCTCTTCTCTTGCATCTTCAGAAGTCTCTCCTGTTACCACACTTTTCCACTATCATGTTTCAGTTGTGGTTAATGAACACAATATTATTTATAGCATTCTTGTGTCTCAATGTAGAAAATATGCATGGTGCTTAAGGTGTAAAAAGACACCCATCAAGGGAGGAACACGTCTTGCAGTGTTTATGCGTTGTTTTTGTTCACTAGTATGTCCCTTGACCCTCTATGACAATTGGGGTCTGCAGGTCTTCCCAAATTGTGAGCTCAGCACAGGAAAATGTGAGGTTTCACACAATCCAGAAACCTTTAATGATCACTGCTGATAAAAATAGAGAAAGGGAGGAGTCTGCATTCATCCAAACAAGATAAATTTGTACGTAAACTGAATTGTGATTAACACAAATTTTGAGTAGGTAATAACAGGCGCATCCACAGTTAGATTGAATTTGTGAAAAAAATAAGGTGAATAATGCACTCTAATATTTCCACCTCACTTTGGAGCTTCAAGTGGTAGTGTGAGGACAAAAGGGGCGAAAAAGGTTCCAGTGAAAGTGGGGAGAGTGCCCTTTTTGCTCCAAATACTCAGTTTCAGTCACAACTATACTGAGGTCAGCATACTTGTCAGGACTATAATCTGCTGCTACTGAAGGATAAGGATATCCACCACCATCCTGGCCATCCTTCCCTTCCTCTGTGTGTTTTTCCATACTCCATTACGTTCTCTTTCTCTCACTTGCCACTTAATCTGATGCCCAATCAGGTGCTCTGCAGTGTGGCTGAGGGGACACTTAATCCAATGGAGAAAGGACAACCATGAGAGGGACCTAGGGTTTCCAATGCAGGAAGCATGAATTGAGAAGATCCAAGCCAAAATCAAGTCATGGTGTCTACAGCACTGTTTCCTCTAACAGACTGTCTCAAAAGCATATTCAAATTAAAATCCCATGCACCACTTAACACTGATGTCATAAATGACACGTGGAGCAAATTTGATGCATTTGGCTGTGAGAAGAGGTGTATTGCTTCCATTCCCATCAGCCACTGTAAAGCTGCCCTGCAAACTGAGACGAAAAACGCCTGCTGATTCTGTACGCCTACAAAGTATCCAATATCCATAGGTCTTTTCTTTAAGGATGCATTTTTAGTACAGATTCAATAAAAAAAACACATTTACATATTTCCCCCAGAAACCACTTCTGCATTAGATCAGTCCTTGGCTGCCTTGGCAAAGAGTGAAATCATAACAGGGCTCATCACAGAGCTGCAGATAAAGCAAACAAACCTCGTCCTGCCAGGCAGCTGTTGCTGTTCACATTTGAGCCCCTGGTAACAGGAGCTCGGGGCAGATCTTGCTGTTGGTGATTCTGCATTATCCGGGATAAGCCCTGGAGCCAACCTGGTAACTCTGGATTTGCAGAGCTGTAATGGGGCTTTGATCTAATGTCACAACAGGCACAGGCAGCAAGTCAGGGCCTCATCAGTGGCAGAATTTGACCCAGCTGGGGTCTGCAGCAGTCAGTGGAAAAACACCCATTGGCTTCACTGAAAGCTCATTCAGCATTTCAGTTCCAGCAGGGGAAAAAAGCTCAAAAGGTCACACAGAGAAAACATGAAGGGGAAATTGTTCCAAGGCACAAGGAGCTGCTTCAATTTTTTTGTTCAGACTGCCCTATCAGTTTGATTTTCGGCAGAGCAGTGCATCTTACCATGCAGCCTCCCCTAACTAACTAGGCAGGAGCATGATCAGTTTTAAAGAAAATCATGGATTTTTCTGCAGACAACTCAATATTTCATTGCATCAGGCCCTGTTCTCTCATACTATTTTTTATTGATCAGAATACCTCAGGCTATTCAGCTTATTAATTAAATGATAATTTTTTTTCCTGGTGAGTATACTAGGAGATAAATGTCTTACAAATAAACTCAGAGCTTGCAGGCTGAGTCATGTGGTGATTTAGAAGTCATTTATCTTTTTCTTTCCCCCTCAGCAAAAAGTAATCATTGCCACAATGCTCTGCAAGTCTAATGTGGCTGTGAAATGTACAACATAAAGAGATATTTTTCATTTCCAGCACCACTATACCAAGTTTTTATGTTACACTAATTTGTAATTGCAACGCTAACAAGAGGATATGGATAGTTGCTAATCCATTTAAGCACAAACTGCCACCCTTCTGAAGTAGGGAGTGATCTGACCTCATCGGCTAAAGCCAACCTCTGTAGAGGATGAATTTAGATTCAAATGTCTCTGTTATTCAAAGACATATAAATTTGCATATGCCTGAATTTTCACTGCTGTCCTGAGCCAGGTTGGTGGTTGGCAGGTGATATTTTAAAGCTGAGAGACAGTGGCTCTTTGAAGAACTTTCCCCCTGTGCTGTTCATCCTGGGCTGAGCCACTGGAGACCAGTCCAGCAGGGCGCAAGCACCTTTTACTCCACCACCCACACCAGAGCAAGCAGAGAAGGTGGTCAGGTGCCTGCTAAACATATAGGGAAAATATCACGGTTCTTTGATCCAAGCCCCAAGCAAACTGCGTGTGCCAGTTGACACCAGGTAGAAGGGCCGAGTAACAACAGAAGCTCAAAAAGAAAGCGTCCAGGTCCACCCTGGAAGGGAAAGGAGGATTGCCAGAAATGCACAAGGACATGTTCAGATACAACAGTGGATGTCATTCCACAACTTGGACAGGTCTAGAGTGCAAAGAGGCTGCATGAAGCTCCCACTTAGAAGTGGCTTTAATTATATAGTAGCACAGCTTTTGCTTAAAGTGTTCGTAATGCTGAATGCACAGTGAAGCTGAACCCATCCAGAATCCTTTATTTTCTCCTTGCTTCATCAACACTACTTTGATTTTAAAAGGCCATCATCAGGACAAGTACACAGTGTGCAAGGTAACAGCTGAAATCTGGGGCGATCAGAACAACATTGGAAGAGAAAATAGTATGAACTGAGATCGACCCAAATAACTAATCTGAAACTGGACTTGTGTTCTGCAGCAAGGCAAACCAGCAGCAGTTAATGCAGAGGTACATATAGATGACGTCAGCTCCAGCAGGCCACAGGGTTTTCAGACCACCGAATGATAGCAGAACTGGAGGGGCAACATGGACAATCCCGTGTTGAAGCCACAAAGGTTCATTTTGCTGTTCTCAGCTGAAGTAGGTAAGAATGCAAATAATGCGCTTTAATTTGTGTTGTGGTTTCTGTGTGTTTTTAATTTTTTTTTCCCTAAATACTGCACCTTTTTGTTTCTTCAAGAACATGTTACAATGTTCTTCGAAAGTGAGGTGTGCAGCACAGAAAGGGACACAACAGTATGTGGGAAAAGAATGGTGACCTCGTGTGTCAAAACCACCAGCCTCGACTTCTTTTCCCAGGCCTTTTCCTTTGATATGGTTTTTCCCAAGCCAAGACAGACTGAAAATCCCTCAAGATTTGGTCTGTAAGTATCTCATCCTTAGATCACCCGCACTTTAAATACGAAATATTAGTTTCTTTTCTTTAGCATTTACTAATGTCTCAAAAAAATCACATCATTATTTCCCATTAACGACCCCCATGGTTTTGGGTAGGCTGAACTAGTTTAGTCTATGATAGGTTGATTCGCAATGTCTCATTCAAAACTACAATAACAAGAGCCACGTTCTTCTGTTTGCGGCGTTGCTTCTCCAGTTTGGAACTGGATGAGGGGCTTAGCAAAAAGAATTGTAAAGAGGCAACAGCAGCAAAGGCAGTGTTCGCAGGAACAGGCTTTAAAATAAACGGTACAGGAATGAATATAGAGTAAGGCCTCTAATTGTTCCTCCCCCTTTCTGCAAGCAAGCAGCTGCCACAGCACCAGCCTACAGGTGGTTAAGGGACATCTGCAGTTCCTTGGGGGACTGTGGATGTTGTTCCAATAACACATTTGACAGTAAGCTCAAGAGACCTTAGTGACATCTTCCAGCTGGAAAGCAGGGCATGGTGTTAGCAGCATGCACATGTACGCTACACATGAGTCCTTTGGCCTGAAGTGCAGAGACCAAATTCTCCACAGAGCCACAGCCATCATGCTTCTGCCGGCAGCATGCAGGTCAGACAGCTCCATGCCCTCTAAACTGGGTTTCTTCCATCAAAGCAGCTCAGGGGTATTTCTGCAATATCGCATCCTGCTCTCCAGAGATGTTTACTTACTGTTCCAAGTCAACATCTGATACAGATGAAAAGAACCATAAAGTGTTTAAAGAAATCAAGACCACGAACATCCTGCGACAGTGACGCTAAGAAGCGGCGATGCTGCACTGAGTGCTAGTTTGTCAACCTTTGCTACTTATGCAATTCACAGCCAATTTAATTAAAAATATAACAGATCTGAAAGCTGCTAAAATGCTTGCAATGACTATCAGTCATTTGATAATGGTATGAAAGAGCCATTAGAAGTGAACTGTAAGCAAACTTTTTCAAGATTGAATAACAGGGGCATTACAGTTCCAGCCATTAATGTCACAGGTTTTAAAAAATTAGCTGTCCAGCTCGACCTAAAAACTGAGCAGTTTTATCTCACACGTTTACAATGAAAATATGTTTATAAAAGGTACAGTAAATTTCATGGTTATGAGCTGCGTATTTTGCATTCTGAACACTAGAACAGCTGACTTACTTCACCGTTTAGTTGATTTAATGCAAAACTTTTTTCCTCCCCTTTTCTGCTCGTTGCTAGGATGAATACTCTGTATTCATCAGTAATCAAATACAACAACAAATGTAATGTTGCACAGATGAACTCCTTTTTATTACCAACACACTCATGTTTAAATTATTTCCTTTAAATAGTTGTCTCTTGTTATTCTAGTTCAGGTCATGAAGGAAGTTCTAACGGCAACAGCTTGGACAAAGGATGCCAAATTAAATTAGTGAATAAATATCAGAATCAAAGGATACTGGTTACATCATTAAAATAAAGTAATGTTTAACCATACCCATAAGCCTCTGGGTTTGCCCTTGTGGGACAGTGCTGGGAGAGAATCCTACTGCCAGGCCTGAGCACAAACCACACAACTGCTTTTGTCAGCTGAATACTTAAATACTGATTGCCTCAGCTCTGGGTCATGGATCAGTCCCAGAAAGTCTGCACAGCCCTGCAGGTCTCCCTGCTAGCAGAAGGTACCCAACTAGATTAAAGTCAAGCATTTCACACACTGTGCAATCCTGCAGGTGTTGAAACACCTCTGAGCTTTCATAGGTTTGAAACGGTGGAAACTTCCAGTCCTGGGAATGTACAACTGGGAGGTCAGAACAGTATTAGCAGTGTTATCTGACTGATCAGAATTCTGAAAAAAATCAAATTTTGAATTTAATTCTGACTTGAACAAAGCCAGAGGTATTTGTTTTATGAGATATATTTCTCACATCTGTCTTCTAACTTGAGGACTTCAGATTACCCGCAAAGAGAGACAAGTAGCTTTGGTTCAGAGTAGCTCAGGTGTTGTGCCCACAGCAAACTGCTGGCACACAACTTCAGATGTAAGAGGAAGCTTGCAATCCTGTGAGCCAGGACAGCCAGATGCAAAGCTTTCCTGCTGAGAGCTTTGCAAATTTTCAAAATTGTCATAAATATGAACCAAAGAAAGAAAAAAAAATAATAAAGCAATAGCTTCCTTTGATCGCACAACTCCAAGAATGGAGATGTTTAACAATACTGCATTACATGCAAAATATATACACACAGACACATGCACAAATAAATATTCATATTAAAAACAAGAGATAATAAACCTTGTGCTGGTGATTAACCCCAATTCACAACAGTTTTAAGCTCCATTTTGAAATTTGTTTTATACATCTTAGAATATTCTTTTTCTGTTTAAAACTGGACCAAATTACTTGGTTATTTGAAGTGTTGCAAAGTTAGGATATTTATATGTATAGCAGCAGATGCTGTTGTATCTCTGTACAATATAATACAACTTTATATCATATACTGCCTTTCATGCCAACTGTATTCCCAAACACTGAAGAGAATTAAACACAAGGAAGAAGTGGATGCAGGCAGAACACAGTATAAATTATAGAAACCAGTGGTGTAATGACACTGTATGATGAATAAATTAAAGGCACTGAGCCATAAGGCCAACAAAAGAGTGAGAAAAAAATTAAGAGGCATATGCAGATGAGAAACTCTACTTTTCAAAAAGAAAAAAAAAGTTGAAGAGATGGAAAGTTGATGAGGCAGAAAGATACACGGGGGCTGCTCCAGATGGTAGAAACAACAGCAAAGGTTCGTATACTAGAGCAGCAAGACGGTGTACAAATCAGCACGGGGTGCTTGCAGAGTCTGCAAAAAAAAGGGGCTGCATGCATTGCTGAGATGAGTCACTGGTTTTGGAACTAAGGAGTGACCCTGAAAAGACTGAAGAACTTGTTTTGAGGATGGTCATGTTACTTGGAGCACATACCAAGACACCTGAGACTACGACTGTGAAAGGATCCTTTAGCTCTGGTGCTTGAGATGCCTCTATTGCCCTGCCACAACGATTTGTAGACACAAGTGTCAGAAGGTAACTTATCATCTAGACTGATAACCAGTGATTAACAATTGGGACAGACATCTACATGAACCCATGCAATGAGTACACACGCGCACAGGGAATTACTTATCTGCATCACAAACACTGCATCAAAAGTGTTTGCCCAAATGTACGGTTGACCTGACATCTCCATAGTACATACTAGATATATACGACTACATATATGATCTTACAGGCTCCACATTTTATGTATCGTGTAGAGAAGCTGAATACTAAGAATACCCTGCTACCTGAACGCTTTTTAGCACAGACTGAAATATAAACAATATCACCATATTGTTTAATGTTTTGAAAAGTCAAACATGACTTCGCTATGCTACCCTGTTTTTAAAATACTAATAAACAAACATCAAACAAACTCAAATTTAGCTCTTGGGCCTGAAGCTATGATATGCGAGTGGCGAACTGGCACTGATGTGTTGGCCAGAGTTTACTCAGCTCTGAACTAAGCGGCAAAAGTGATGATAGTGCTACTTGCAATCATCAAGCACAGATATTTGTGAAACCATTTCACTCTGAAGTTGTCAGTGTGTGAACAGTGCTGAAAATAAACATACCTCTGCCGACCTCCGCTAACAAGGCTGTACAACCTTTAGGCTTTCAGACTAGCAAGGCCTAGTGCTCACATAGAGCTTCCATAATAGCATTTTCAAGCCAAGAATGACAGCAGTGACACATTTAAATCTCCTCTCCATATCTTGCTTTTTTTTCCTTGCCCATCATCTGTAGTCTCTGCTAACCCATGCCCCAAAAGATCCTAGTATATCAAAACAGGATTTAGCTACAATGCTTGTATATTGATGCACCTCAGAAGATCCAAACGTATAAATACTGTGCTTAACATTTATCAGACAGATCCAATAAAGCTGTAAGTGAAAAGAAATTGAAGTGACTATGTGCCTAGGCATAAAGTTAAATTAAGTAGCAAGTGTTTATAAGATCAAGTCCTAACCCACTAGCTCCCGCAACATGGAATCAGTCACTCTGGCACATCTGGGCATTCAGTGGCCAGAAATAAGCTTGATTCTCATGCAGAAACTCAGTAAATAACCTAAAGGTAATTTAAAGGCTCTCAAGAGGGCACACAGAAAAAGCTCAAGTCAGCTACTGTATTAGTGGTGGGACTCTTTATGGTGGCTAAACATCCATCTCTCTGGTGTCAGCCACGGAAGGCAGTAAATGTAAGCTCTCCAGTGCACCCGAACAAAACAGCACACAAAGGATTGGTAGCAATATAGATTCACTTTCCTGGCTACCTCCTTCTAGCATTTGAATTTGGGTATTTCACTTCAACAGCTTATGCTTTAGAGATCTTGGCATTACCACCTCTGGGTAGCCAACTCAGATAAGCAAGTAAATAACTCTTAAGCATTGTAGGTCAGATACTTATTTTATGCTCAGCTTTGAGGATGACGGGTCATTACAAAGTGCATGCATTACACAAATGCTGTATGATGTGCTACTGGGTCATATTCATATCAAAGTAACAGTCCAGAATATGAAATGTGATATGAATGGGTGCACTTAATAACAACTCAAACATAAATAATCGGTCTTCAGGTTGAAGACAGGACAGTGCTGGTTTATATGAAATAGCCCTTGGGAAAAAAGTTACATTATTCATCTATAACCTAACTTGGCATTTAAATAAACCTTTGTTAACTAGTAACACTCAGATATCTTAAATTTGCTTTGTGTTAACTTTTCAAATAAAATTCTTATTAGCAGACCACTGGATTGACTATTTAATGGCACAGTGCTTTAAAGAGCACGCAAATGTCACGCGTGTGCGATGCCTGTGCAACATAAATACAAACAACTCCACGACCAGAAGAATTGTATGTTTTCATAATGAATTTAGGATACTGTCAGTCACAATCCTTTGCTTGGAACATCATGCTGAGACACCAGCTGAGATCCCCAGACTGAGCAGGAGCTTGGGCTGTCAGAGCAGACCAGTTCTGAACTCTTTGAAAAGGATGAGGTCTTCCTCTGAGTCACGGGCAAGAGCACAGTGTGGGTCCTTATGAAACTCGGAGTAATCTCTGTCCAAAGCTACAGAAAACCCCGTAATATTTATCAAATCTAGAAGCAAGATACAACCAATCATGGCCAGGTGTATGCATAATTTGGAAAAAAAGAAATCATCAGCCACAAATAATCCACTAGGTAGGTAACCTGGCTGTATTTATTCAATCTGATTGAGCGGAAAAAGTATTATTAAAAGAATTAACACAGCCCATCCTGAGATTTATTTGTAAGGAACCAACTGGTGGGTGAGATCATGTAAGAATTGATTTTTCTGCCTTACTCAAAAAATAAGGTTATGTAGAGACTAAAAATCATTACCTGAGGTGCCTAGAAAGTCTTAAGCAAAACTAAATCATACCTACAATTCATCCAGTGCATGCAGACAACTGATCAAGGGGTGGTAAAAATTGCTGTAGTGGAGAAACTAGTATTTTTTTTTCCTAATTTTAATTGTTATCATATATCCACATATTTTGAAGACACTGGGACTAACATTAATTCATTTACTAACTAGGTCAATAATAACTACTGTAGCCAAGAGCTCTATTAAAAATCCATAATGTTACCCTAATGAAGGAAAACTAATAGAGTTCTTTTGGAAGTTATCCATAAAATTAATATTGTAGAATTTTAGAGGATGTCTTAAAGAGTTTAAATAGACATTTTTATTAACAGACCTAATAATAGAATTAAAACAACTTTAAATCATTACTTTCTCTAAGAGGAAGTATTTACATTCCAAGCATCTTAATGAAGTTTATTCCTAAAATAATTTAGAAACAATGCTCATTATTCAACACTGAGGAGTGGGAATTGGCTATCTGGCATCCCTGCACAGAAGACTTGCCAATTTGCAACTACTGTAGCACTTACTTGGAGCCTTTCTGTCTAAACCACTTTGCATGGCAGCTGTCCAGAACCTCGACTTGCAATACAATCCACCTCCTTGTCAAGAGCCCTCCTTGCTGGAAAGCATTAAACTCACCAAGCTACCAAGTACCAAGAAAAAATTAATAAATTAAAAATCTGAGTAATCCACAAGGCAGATAACTAAGGAAAACATTGTATCAGATATCATACCACAGATATCAGATATTGTATCAGACAGTCATACCACGTTTCACCACTTACAATTATGCCCTTTGTTTACCCCAGGTTATCCTGTATTCCTTATTTCTGTGACCAACCTCTTCCTTACGGATGGTCTGTACATATTTGCAGCTGAATGAAACTTTATATTTCATTTGGACTGACTCCTTGCTTGCAGGGTTAAAACATCCACCAGACAAAGGAGATGAGCTCAGTGTGAGCCTTAGAGGACAGTCACGGTTTAAGAGGCAGACAGCAGTCAAGGTGCTGGAAACGGCACATCCTGCAAAGCCAAGCACAGCACTGGAATCAAGCTTTTGGCAAACTCCTGGCTCACAGGACAGTAAAGGATGGTGCCTGAAGTGTTCTGCACCTTGCACAGCTGGAAGAAATCCAGACTCTGAGGCAAACTTGATCTGGTCACCATCCTTAACTCCTCTTGGTGGGTAGAAAGCAAATTAGTATATAGCTACTTTGGCTACAAGCAGCCAGGGAGCCTATCCCTGGAAGTAAAACCCACAGAGCTGCAGACAAATTTTGCTTTGAGCTCACGCAGGGATTTCTCAGGGGATTTATGGAGAAAAGGGAAGCCTTGACATGACAGAAGGGTACCCAAGCAAGTTTACCTTCCTGTTGAACTCTTTAGGTTTCTGATTCTGTTCCTAAATGAACAAGCCAATGAATTTCTGATGAAACCACTGTATATATAGTATCCAATTCTTGTACACGGACAATTGAAATTAATGCTTTTGGAGTTTTATTGCCCTGTGAACATTATCACTGGTCTTTGGTTAGGAGAGTGGCATTTTCTTGACGTACTAGAGTACCAGCACTGCTTTCATACACCACAGTAACACATGTAGAAGTGTTCCAAAGTGATCAAACACTCGTGCCACAGCCACACATTCCTCATGCCCATTATGCAGGGGGCAGGGGAAGGTTGCCGTGAGAGCGCTATCTGTGCAGACACAACCTGCCGCAAGACCCAGCACAGCTCCCATGCTTGGAACCTTCATTAAAAGCTTTTTTTACCAAGAACACATCTCCTTTATGCAGGTCATATGATCCGACCACTGACTTCCCGTAACTAAAACAGCAGATTAGACAAAAGTTATTTGTCATTGTGTAATCAATAAATAATGATAACCAGATTTTGCTTCTTGTTATCAAAGTTAGGTTGGAATAGATACTGGTAGAAGTATAACATCACATAATTGCTGATGACACTGGCAGATTATTTTGTTTTGCCCCTGAAATGGCTTGCCAGAGAGTTAAAGCCCTTCCACAGAAACTGGCAGCAGGGAACAGATCAGGGTACTGGAAACTATTTCAACCATTACCTTACTGGACACATTAAAGGATCAGATCCAAAGGCCATAAAAGCTCCAGGAAACTTTTCGTAGTGTATAATGAGGTTTGTACCAGGCTCCAGGTCCCAAGTGGCCATCCCTAGTTTTGGTATTCATGTTTGCTAAAATTGCAAAATGTCCTTTCATTCCAGAGAATCTTATCAGAAAATTGATCTCTTTATATATAAAGGCTTCAGCCAAAGTAAAGTCCTTTCAGGAGTTTTACAGTTTCCTATCATTCTTTTCAAAATCCTCTGGAAACTGGAAAATATGCTGATACTGTTTCTATGTTAAGAAGAATGGCTAAATAAAAGAAAAATACAGTTCTCAAGTGTCTGCAAATATCCAGCTTTTTGTAGTTTCTTTGGTAAAAATAGCAAAGATTAATAGCAAACAGGTTAAAAAAAATCAGAATGACAATTATTTACAGAAGTACCTATCTGAACGTTATCTCGCTCAGTTTCTTATTTATAAGACCTACATCTGTGCACTCTCTATGTATTTAAATTCAATTATCTAATGCAAATGTTATATATGAACAGCTCAGCAAGACACTGTATTGCAACAACACACCTTACTCCACGTAAAACCAGATTGCTACTTCTAGGATTGTAAATGTGTCAGACAATAATTTTATTGCTTTGCAGGTAGCAGAACACCCAGTGTTTGTGTTCCCAAATGGTGATTGAGTGATAGATTTTAATATTGTCTAATAATTGCAAACATGTGGAGTCTTGTGTTAACATCTGGTTTATGGGTGATGCTGCTCGCAGAAACTACTCACAAAACAAATAACCCTGTGCCCTCCAAAAGCCAGGATTAATAGAACAAGCACATGCTCTTTTATTATTGAAGAAAAAGTAGCAGGGCATACTGCAAATATTTCTCAGTATGTTTTATGTAGTGTAACTAACTGAACAGATCACTTTGCTGAAGAAGTTCTCAGAAGTCATGAGCTCTAAAGAGGGAAAGACAATTTGTCAGGAATATTGGAGGAAGCAAATAACCACCAAACGCATTCTCATAATTCTGAGGATGGCAAAGCTTTCACTGCAGACAAGGAGAGCTTCATCTAAGGACAGCCTTGGCCAGTAATATGTGATGCCTAGGTAAGCTCAAGAACTCTTGAAGGTAAAAATAAAAATACTGCAATGGTTATTCCATCATTAGGGCTCATTTTTTAGCAAGGAGCATCACATAACAAATAAAGCCTTAAGGACTATCAGAAATCTCCTTACTTGGTTGGAGCCACATTTTACTTAGAAATCTCCTTCTACACAACTGTATGAAACAGGATTCACTGTGGGAATTCCAGCCTTCTCACAATTACTCCAGTATCCCAGAAGTTGCACTATGATACATTTTTCCTTTAAACTATTTTTCTTTGTTCTCTCCCTAGTTTTTTTGTAGGGCTGGCTTTTTTCCTAGATGCCTAGATCTCTCCAGATGATCCCTGTTACTGGTATGATTGTCACAAAAGTCATTGCCATTTTCAAGGCAGAGCAGTAGCTCTGCTCAGGGCTGAGAGTGCATGAAAAGTAGTCCCCTGCAGCTCTGGCATATCCCATCACATACCTCAGGCCACCTTGCACTTCTTGCTGGGCTGTTCTGGAAGGGACAGCAAGTGTCTAAGCACTGGAGCTACAGAAACTGCTGCACTGCAGAGATGCAGGCGATGGAGAGGCATTTATTGTAGTTGTTTTAAGAGAGCAACAGAGGCATTGTGGCCATTTTCCAGGCATTTAGAGGGGAAAAATCTTGCCTCCAAGAATCTTGTGAAATTCAGATGAAGGACAAGACTGCAAATCTACTGTTCTATAGCATTGAGATAAAGAAAAGGAAATTCTCCTCTGAGAAGAGGGTATACACAAGGCCTGCTTATTACACATAGCGCATATGCACCAAAGATCTCAACTCAGCAACAGTCTTAGAAAGACACATCAAAACAAACAAGTACAAGCATACCAGTACAGACTTGGCTAAGCGCTGTAGAGCTACAGGCTCTGTGGACCTCTTCCAGTCCTCAAACCATACCTTTCAGACAAGTTTCAGAAAAGAAACAAGAGTGATTAATGCTATGAATAATGTAGAGAACAACCTTCAGCATCATTGAAAGAGTCCCAACTCTACCTCTCGACCTGAAACACAAGGGTACAACTGCTCTTCCACCTCGGCAGCAAACAGCCCTTCCAGTGCACTGCTTTCCATGAAGGGCAGGTTTCTCCAAATCCCTGAGTGCCATAGCCTGAGATTTGGATGAGACTCAACATCTCTGCCCTCTGGACCCTAACATATGCATATATTCCCTTTCACATTCTCACCCCTGCAATTAATTGAAGAGACACATATTTTAACAAACCGGTTAATTGAATAGAGCTTAGTTGCAAAACTGAAGAAATTTGCCACATTTATATACATAGTAATGAGATCAATTACTTTCAGCTCATGTAGATGTATTGAGAGCTAATGAGGTACTTAAAACATGCACGGAGAAAGTCTACTTTCTATTTCCATGCTGTAACTTAGAGCTTGTTAGGGATTTAGCTCTTTATCAGTTTGAGCTATGGCACTTACATTGATAGAAGGCCTGTTAGCTGTGGCTCCCGACTGCATTAAAAAGTCTTTTAATGCAGTTTTGTAGTGGCATACATCTCATTATACTGCAAAAACGGGCAAACACTGAAAACCATGTTGTTGGAAAATACTTTGTCTGAGAACACAGCAAGCAGAAAGCTTATCCTTTGAAGGATAACATCCACCTCACTCATAATTTAGATAAGTAATCCGGAGACCCTTATAATGAGAAGGCCTTTATCATTTTTTAAAGCTATTAAAAAAGACCTGCAAAGGTAAAGTGCTAAATTCTAGAACTGTTATCTTTATGGGTCACTTTTAACAACAAAACACTTTCTCCCCATACAAAACACAGTAGTAATCTATTTCTTCAAAGAAATTGCACCAAGAGAACATCTACAACATGCTACACTTCATACACTGAGCTCTAGGTTATTACCTGGGAAGCCAATTTTCAGGCAGCGATTTCAACATCTGAGCACAGCCTTGGATACAGCTCCAGGCACATCCAAAGTTTCTCATTAAGTTAGACATGCAATGAAAATGTTGAAAGTTGTTTAAGGGTGAGGAGAAAAGGGATATAGATATTGCAAAGATACAAGAAAGAACAGAAAGGAGTGGAGAAACCTTCGACTCCAGCATGGAGAGTTGTAAGTGAAGTCAGCCCAGGACAGTCTCGCCACACAGCGGGTCCCTGCATCTGCTTTCCGCACGAGCATGCTGGCCAAGGCACAGCAAACCTTTAAATCTTGCTATTTAGCAGATAAAACCAGTTTCTTTTTAACCTTAGTTCTGACCATGTTTTCTGCCTATCAGACCTCCAAAACATTTTATTTCCCTCAACTAGATATTGTATGACACCCTGTGTATGCCGTAGCCCTCAGCCATCAGGCTGTCTCTGAGGTCAGCACAACACCTTTCCCTGAGAACAGGGAGAAAATGCCACTGCATGGATGTCTCCACTTGGTTTCCTGGAGCCATTCATGCCATCAGGGACATTTCTGCAGCACAACCAGGACCTTCTGCTTTCCAAGATGCATAAAGTATCTTTTTGCAGCTCTATCAGTCTAAAACTTCCCTTTGTCTCCTTCAGTTAAAATGGTTCAACAATTTAATTTCACTCATGCATTTGCTCTCCTCTTTTGAAATACCCATTTACAAGACAACATCCACCAGGACAGCACCCCTTCAAATACCAAATCAATCCTGGATGTGAGGCTCAAGACAGGAGCCACAGGAGCTACCGCCATTTGGAGAAGAGACTTTCAGATGTGACCTTCAACTGCTAAGGAGAGGAAAGGAAGAAAAAAAAAAAACCACTTACCCAGCCATGGCCACACAAAACAACCACCAGACAGCAAGAGAGCAGCAGCAAAGCCTGAAGCTGCTGAAGGAGGATTTAAATAGCTCTCTCTGCCCCAGCTGTGATTCTGCTGGGCTCACCTGCCTCCAGCACAGCCTGGATTACCCAGCCTGGGTGAAAACATGACCCTATGGTAGCAGGTCTGCTGTAATGAGGCAGCAAAGCAGCTTATTCCCAAGTTCACTCCAGCTGTGGGTGCATCCCAGGACTTACGCTTCCTCGCTTGTGTCAGAATTGCCCTTGGGTTTCATTGGTTAGATGGAAGAGGAACAAAGTCTGCCCCTAACTATAAGGTCAGCTCAGCTCTGTGGGATTTCATAGGCTTAGAGCTGGGCAGCAGGGCTCCCAATTTACAGTAAGAATTAGGAGCAGGTGTGTGGGTCCACCAGCTCCTCCTCCGTGCAGGCGAGGACAGAACGGAGAACCCTAAAGAACAGAGGAGTAGGAGACTGCTCATGGGCTATGTCTAGCTTGGGTTCTCCTCAGATGCAGTCTGCATATGCTCATATGCAGTAAATTCAGCCTGAATATACTGCTTTCTGCAGCACTGATCGTACATTTGCTTGTCATTGCAGTGCCTACAAGTAAATACAGAGAAATAAATAAGAATACTTAGCACTTTAAGCCCATTAAAGCATTGGCAAAGTTTCACATGAGATGGTCTTTAAAGCTTGATGTATGGCAATAAAATTAGTTCAGAAAGAGACAGCTGCATAAAAACAATGTATGCCTTCACATAAAACCGTGAAAAATATTTTGACTGGCACAGATTTTAAGGTAGGCTTATTTATTGGTGCTATGCTTCAGTAATTTACAAAACACAGAATCTGATAAACAGGAGCGTTGGACGCTCGCAGAGAGGAAGTCCAATGTGCACTCATTTCAGCTGATGAGTTTGAAATCACATTAAGCTCATATCAAAGATTTATACCCAATGCCGGGGAATGATCACACTTTACAGAAAGTGACAGCTAACAAAGTAAAATTAAAAATAAGTGGAGTAGCAGGCTGAAAAGATTATCTAAAAATACAATATGAAAAGAATATCTAATAACTAAAGATTAATTAATTATAAAAGATCTAGGAGCACCAAGTTTGAATTAAAACTAATATATATATTTTAAATTGTGCTTCTCGACTATGTGTGTCAGAAAAAACCATCCAACCTCCGTCTTTAATCCAGTTTGCTGTAGTATAAAACACCTTCCCAGACAGCAATGCAAAAGCAAAACAGATTCAGCCTCTACTCCTTATTTATAGCTTTATGCAATTTTTATCTCATATCCTTCTTCCTGTCTTTTAATTGAAAAGCAAAATTTATACCTAAGAGCAACAGTGCAATGACAGATGATGCCTGCAGATTGGATTTGAGTCTCTAAAGTGTGCAGAGTCATATGAATGATGCAGTGTTCTAGTTTTGGTGTGCTCTTCGCTATCTGGTTAATGATCTCGTGAGACAAAGGCACAGGACCAGCAGCAGTAGGCTGAGCTGGCTCTTTCTTTCCCCGTTTTAAAGTGGTGCCTATAGCGGACTCAGTTCACACAGGCCAAAGAAAAATAGGACATCTTACTCCCTGGAAACTGTAAAATGAGACAGAAACTTCATATTTTAATACAAATATTAAAGGTTTGTGTCTTTTGACAAGACCTTGGGCTTAAGAAAATAGATTGCTTTACCTTTTCATATCAGATAAAAAGTTTCAAACACTCAATGACAATTTGTACTGGTTCTCCATTTACGTCTGGACTACCACTGAGCCTGTCTCACATGAGGAAGATCCTATTCATGCCTTCTCTTAGTTGTCCATATAATGAATTCTCATTGCAAATTGAAGCTTGTGCAGTCTCATAAAAGCCCATTTGTGTTCTGATACGTACATATGCGTTCATTCAGATTATATTCCTCTAATTGCACAAATTAATTGCTCTCATAAATTTTACAACACCTCATTTCTATGGGGCTCTCCTGAAAGTACACTGAAAAGGTCAACAACGTGATCAAATGCTACCCTGTTCAACACGCTTTGAAGATTATAATTATATCTAACTAGAAGTATTTTGCAATTAGTGCATACTGTAGGTTTTCCATCTATAAATTAACAAGATCTTGTTGTATTTATTTACCCTGTCAAATGGGTGCATGTACCACCCAGCCGCTATTGTTAATGGACTATTTCAGGTCAGTGAGGACAATGGGTTGTCACTATCATTTGGTATTTTTCTCGGGCAAAGATCTCCTTCTGCCTGAAAGCTTACCCCTGGTGTCTGGAGCCTGATCAGGAGGACTCTTGGGACAGAAAAAGAATATAAATGAGCTGATATTTAATGTCACAGATATTAGTAGTACTCGATGTC
>WEIS01061179.1:0-21538 GCA_013389965.1 Todus mexicanus | reverse complement strand
TTTGTGCAATTTTTGTCATGAAAAAAAAAAAGCTACTGTGAGGAGAAACTACCAAAGTACTGGGTACTCTGCGGTGACCACTGTGCATGGCCACCAAACAAAGAAGAGGCATGAAACCAATGCATTTTTCAGTCTGCCAGAAGGCACATTTTTTCTCATTCAGAAGGGTACAGATAACAGATTAGTATTCCAGGTAGTTGTTGATTTTCAGCTCTTCTCTGAAAGCTACACATGCTCTTGTACCCCAGAGAGCATTATAAGAGCAAGACTGTCAAGCTTCATCTTTGCTGTAGACTAATTACAAAACCTAGGTGCCTCGTTTGCAAAACCAGGCTTCCTATGCTGCCTATCCACACTATTTAATGTATCTTAACAATATGTGTGATGTTTTAATATGGTAACAGATACGCTCAGTTTCTAGGCCTCTTTGAAACCGCAAAACAGGACAGTGATGATATTTGCAGCATCACCAGAAGCAAAAGCTGGCAATGTGTTAAGTTCACCTCAAGTGAATTATCTGCTAAAATCATAACAAGAATTGGTTTCTTGATTTGAATTTTACCTAGCATACAAACATAAAAATAAGAATAGATTTTAAAAAAATTAAAAACAGTAATGTTGAAGTCAAGGTTTTGTTGTCATCTCTTGGGACAGGATCTCTCTCTAACACTCCAACACAAACATACGTGGCTGTGATTGAAAGCTCATTGCTCTCAGGAAGATTTGATTACTTTCCAAACACAAGAAGGAAGCATCATGCCTCAAAAATCTGTCTTGCAGAATATACCTGGGGCTTTCACATCACCGTTCATTTAGAGTAGCAATTCGCAACATAGCCTGTCCCACAGCAACACCAGATCAAACTTCATTTAGAGAATGGCTCATCTCTAAGAGTGTTTGTTGCCTCAGTATGCCCAAAACTGCCTGGAGAGCTAATGACTAGTTTAATGATCAGATTTTAATATTCCTGAGCTGCCATCACATCGACTGTTTCACTGGATCGGATTCACACATACCCTACAGAGCCATTTGCGTATCTACTTGTACATCCTCCGGCATCTTCTGTGCTGATTTGTTCACTGTCTTGGATGTAGTATCTCTTTGGAACACGAAGAGCTAATTGTAAATATAAATAACAATAAAACCCCTTTTATCCTGCATGGCAAGTTTTCTTTGGACCTACATGCACTTAGCATTTATATAGCTTCCATATCTCAGCTTGAAGAATTACAAATGCATTAGTGAGTGTTGGTAAAACTCTTTGCATTGGTTTATATTCCATACATTCACATTCAACTGAGCAAAATCTCCTTTTGTGGGATCTGTCTTCCTCCATCGGTGATGTCAATACAACAGTCCCTCACCATCAAGGAAAATATGATTCAGGTCTCTTGTTATAACTGTTTCATTAAATCCTTTTTTATTGTCCCAGAAAACTCAGGAAAAAATGAAATTTTATCCACTGCTCTGCTACAACCAACTGTGACATGACTTCTAATTGACCTTGACATTTGAGAACTTCACAAGATGGCAAATTACTAAGAGGACCTACAAGTCAGCCAGGTTAAGAGAAGTCAAATAGTGAATAGCAAGAAGGGCAACACGGCCAACGGTATGTAAATTAGGAATTGTATTTAAGCTAACATATTGCATTATGCATGAAAAGGTGAGTAATAGCAAATAGTTTTAAGAAATCTGTCTACAATTAATGAATCCTAAATAGCTTTATTAATGTAGGTCAAATTCCATCTTCTTGTGGGAATTTGACATTTACTAATATGCCCCTGTATGAATTATTCAAAGACATATTTAATATATATATATACACAAAGTTGTACTGAGTATGCTCTTCACAAAGGCTGCATTATACCTGTATTACAGAATCTATAGGGGCTACTTAATTCCTAATCCACTAATCATTAATTAAATAATATTTAAATCATACTCTAATATAACTAAATCCAAATGTCATGCAGAAGCCTGCAAATATTGTTTTATTTGTAGCCCATAGCACAAAGTCATCAACCATCACAGAGCAGGTATTAAAATTCTGTCTTTTGTTCTTATAAAATATAAACCTAGTGTCAATTCCCACTGAAGAAAAACTATGATTAGTAATTAAATTACAGTGCATTAAACTTACTTAACTTAAGTTCACCAGCTGGGAAAATTCTATGCCTCTGGGCTTAACAATAACTCCTAATCTTGCTGTTGCCTGTACATATTTTTTTAAGTTGTATTATAATTTTCTTTATTGGAATTTCATTAAAAATGGTAATGTCATTACTCCTGTTAATGCTTAAAACCAACACTATAATCCTGAATTTTAATTAGCAATTATAATTAATCATTATTTCATTAATGAAATGTTTAGTTGCTAATTGTCTTTGAGCACCCTAGTCCCTAGGCTTATAAGCGTTTCACAACATTTAATTTCTCACAATTTTTGAGTAAGTGGAGCCATCAACCTAATTCACATTTAACACTTGCACGTGGTGCAATCTTTGGGTCTTTTCTTTACTATTTCCATCTGTTCAAATGGGTGGCTTCAAGTGCTGATTAGTGTTTCATTAATAGAGAAACAAATAACTCAGGTATGCAGCAGACAACACAAAGGTATCTGGGAGGTAAACTCAGTTCATTGAGGGCTCTCTGCACTCACTTTGCTCTAACCAGAGCTGTAGATCTTAATGTGCCACTCTCCCAACGTCACATTCACCTGACATTCAGCAACACCAGGAATGGCCAAAATTAGCACCTGTGCTCCCTACGGAGGGGAAGCGTGTGCTGGAGTGTCCCATGGTCTTCATGGGCAACTGCTCCTCCTGCTACCACAGCTGGGCTGTTTGAAATTAGGTAGTTTGATCTTGGACCAGCCTGGCTAGATGTAAAGACACGTAGACACAGCAAAAATGTGAACTGCCTTTAGAAAACCTGGATCAACCCTAGAATGACTGCAAGGACGTGCCAGTGAGACATCTGGGATCTGCACACCACCAATTTTGAAGGATAGACTACAACGTACAAAATCTTGCAACAGAAGAACAGGCTGAGCATATGCTGACACTTCCGCAAACTCTTCTCCCACTCTGGATTTCCTAAACTGCTTTTATAAGTTACTCACAGAAGTCTAAAAGTGATTAATAGTTATTATAGGTACACTGCAGACATGAGTATTATGCATTAGACATGGTCCTAAATACACCAGAAGAAAGCTTTAGAGATGATCGCAAGTCACGGTGATAATTATTTTTTGAAGCTGCGGGGATGTATAACAATTGGCTCACTGACGAACAAATATATCACTGCTAACGCTAATATATTAACCTTTAATTTATAAATGGAACTCAGTATGGAGCGCAGCCAATTTGATCTGCAAAAGGGGCTGTGAATCTCCCAAGGAATGACTGATATTCTGTGTCACCATTTCCTGAGTTAAGGTTCATGGGTTACTGACAGCCTGTGCAGCCCTTGCTGGAAAGCTTACCTGGTCCACAGGGACATAACGCTTTGTGGGTATTTTTAATTTAATGCTCCTTAATAAGGCTGCATGCCAGCCCTAAGAAATTATGAGGACTAATAAATGGATACTGCCCAAAAGCCCAGAGTTCTGGGTTTATGTTGGCATCACTATTATGCCGAGATGATATTCACTGCATAAAATCTCGGAAATTCAAAATAAGAATTAACCTGAGGTTTTGAGGAAAACCTGATATTTGTGTTTCTGTGCAGATCTTCTCATTCCAGCAGAAGTAAACCAACAGAAATACGTAGCATTTTTAAACCCCTTTGTTTTTATTACGACCATAAACCAGTATTTCTTTAACTTACACAACTTAAGTGTCTACTCATCCTGTGAATACACACACATAGAGCATTCTCTGTGGGTGGACATACTACCGTAAATTATTTTCTTCATATTTGACACCGATTGTTCTTTAATATGCCTAATCATACACAGTTTGCTACTATGATGCACAAAGGATATACTTCCTCCTTTTCAGAGCATGATGCTAGGTATTTGATGGCTACCTAAGAGAGGGTCGGCAAAAATGTCTAGAAATATGGTGGGATTTACATATAAAGGGATGGAATTTGAAAGAGGCATGTTGTGCTCAGGGAGGTACCTCCCCAAGTCAGTGCTCAAGTCCATTGGCACAACTTGAAATTGGAGAATTTGTCTTAGAGCTGAAGGTTCAGAATAGAAATCTCAGCCCCAGTGCACTCAGGGGCAAGAACTGCATGAAATACAGTAACAGAAAATAGACTTCCTCATGGTTCACCATCTGTCTCATTAGGAGACAGAATCCTAGAATCATTTAGACTGGGGAAAGGACCTCTAAGACCATCAAGTCCAACCATTAACCTGACACTGACAAGCCCACCACTAAACCATATCCCCAAGCACCAGATCTACATGGCTTTTAAATGCCTCCAGGGATGGGGACTCAACTGCAGAAAGGAAGATATGAAGTAAGCTACCTCTCCATAAAGTGTGGTCTACCCCTAGGAATATCTGACAACACAAATCCAAAGCCATGACATTTGCAGACAAGGGCATTTAACTGAGATTTAAACCATATTTTCTTGGCTGCACAGGAAACAAACACACAGAAAGCCAAGAGCACTTTTCTGTTTTGTGGTGGCTGAAGGATAGTAGAAGTACATTTTTACTTACTGCACGTCTAAGAGCAACTGTGATGCTGTTCTCGGTATAATGTTATATTACTAATGTAGTACTTGATTCAGAGTGAGAAATTCTTAAAAGATCATTTGGAAGCAGATGGGGGATCAATAGTTTCCTGTACAGTCTGTACTCTCTATAGACCAAATAGTATTCATACATCTGAAGTTTAGCAGATGGTGTTTTTGCATTAATTTTCTAAACTACCAACTGTAGGATACTCTGTTTTCAGAAAACCAGTTGCCTTAAGGCTTGAATTTTTAAAAGTATTTCGAATGTTTTCATGTGTTGTAAGCACACCTCTTTCTCAGGTTTTATCTCCCAAAGGTGCCATTCTGATTTTCGATCTCAAAAAAATGAATTGGCAGCAGGCTCAGATGTACGGGTTCATACAATGTTTGTAGCAGGAGGGTGGAATGTGGCAGCACCATTTCACCAGAGGGCATTTGCTCCACTCTGTCTGGTCACAGAACCATCCCCTCTGCCATCACACTGCTTTGCTGATTAGAAGGAAGGAAACAAAACTGGTGGGTTGAAGGTACAATAAAACCATTCAACATACTCTCAAGATGCCAAGGACCATTTGCTTCTGTTTCAAATCAGTCTCCAAAGCCTGCTACATGCTTACAGCACCTGTTTTCATCTATCTGCACTCTTTTCTGATTGATTTATGCAAACACAAGAAAACTTGAGGACCTATGAGAAGGCATAGCACCTCCAAATATTTTAAAGACACTGGATTCTTCTTCTTTGGTCAGCTATTGCAAGGAACTCTGTTTGCGGGTCACTGTCTTATGGATTTTATTTGCGTTCCTAGAGAATCCCCCAAAATGGAGAAGTCTTTGATGCACACCAAAGGTGAAGAAAAAGAAAACTTCAAAGAAGAATAAAAATCCTCCTACTTTGCACCTGCCTTAACTTCAGTCAGTGTGTATTATTTATCATGCTCTCCTCACTCCTGCATTGCTCTAAGCATGCCGAAGTCATTCAATTTAGCTTTTCTGTTTGGTCAGCCTGCCAGGAAGGAGTAATCTTGCCTTCACCTTCTCTAGCCCTCTCCTGAACGTAAATATAGTGTGACTGCTAATTTGTTGATTTATACAAGGTTTAATCCACTAGAGTCATAAAATATTAAAGGAATCTTTCTTCAGTAAATTTACAGCTAAATAAAATCGTAGCTCTCAACACTTGCAAGAAACTAGAGTGACATTTTATTTGCTTGGAATGCATTTTCTGATTCAGTGAGGTGGACTGACATGGGCAGCTTGCTTATTTAAACCACAGCGTATGCAGTGTGCTTGGGTGGTATCTTCCCAAGAGAAAATTTGTTTCCTTATTTCACAGAATAATGCAGTTAATGCCTTCATCTCATCTTTTATTGTTACTATGAAATAACTGTAATGAAAGACCAGATAGTTTTGGCTATAATTAATGTGAAATAATTAAGAGAGGCTCCTGAATTAGTGCAAGATGGAAGCTTGGCTGAAAATACATCCCTAAGCGCTCTGGAAAACCTTGAAATAAGACCTCTCCTCCCTCCTCCCAATTAACACCTAACAACATTGGTATCCATGTCTGCTGCTAAGTGGAGACTATGGCGTAAATACTCCAAAGATAAAGGAGATTAAGTTTCCTACAGCACATCTCCAAAAACTATTTCTATCAGTGTATTTTGCAACCACCAACAGTCTAGGCAGCAAGTCATGAATTACAGAATCACAGAATACCGGGTTGGAAGGGACCTTAGGGATCATCTACTCCAACTTTTCATTCATATATGAAGAAAAACTAATTTTTTTTTACCTCCTCTATATTTCAGATCGGATGGAGGTCAGACAAGGCACAGGAAAAATCATGTGATTTTAAAGCCATTGATTTCATCCCAAGAATGATCCTGTCCTTTTTTTATTTCCATGCTTTTTTTTTATTTTTCACAAGAGTCAGGCTACTCCTTTTTGCTTTTTTGAGTACATTACAAGGGGGTCAAACTGAGCATTTTTAGCTGGACACACCTAGCATTAGATTTCTATTACATAGGGCTTTATGCAACCATTGTTTAAAAAGAAAGAAAATAAACATGGGGTTACATTTCGTTTGAGCAAGAAAGGATGGGGAAATGGCCTATAGATTTTAACTTCTTACTAACAAGAATGGACCATAGGACAAAATTTGTGAAAAAACTTCATAATTCCCAGAAATTCCAATGTATATAAGTGCTCTAAATATTTTTGGCGATTTCTCTACTGGAAATGTTTGTTTAGACAATTGGTTTGAGTTCTATAAGGCAAGAGAAGTTCTGGGTAATTGGCATTTTTGAAGATTTAGTCCCTTATTTAAATGCCTAAAAATAAGATTAAAGAATGAGCCGAGCACCTGTATTAGTTCTGTTGCTACAGACTATTCAAGTATATCAGAAAAATATTAGTGTGAGCTCAATGAACATGAAAATATGCAGATTATCAACGGGAAAACTAACAAGCTCCATTTTAAAAGATATTTATTGAAGAGTCTACTTTTTAAAATGCTTATTTACAATAAAAGATGCTATTCCTATTAAAATGAAATCTTTTTATAACAAATATTTTTTAGTTTGAAATCAGAGGTGCTCCTTAGCGTGGTCTGGAGGCCCTTATTGACAGAGTTTAAAATTATTAAAGATTTTAGATCTCCATGTGCAGTTTTCTAGATATAATCATAGCGTGACTTTGCTGATTTTCAGCCTACAAGCAGAACATTCAGTCCTTGAAGAAAACCAATTAACAATCAATCCTATAAATCCTATACTTTCTATGCAATTTTCAGAACCTGGCAGTTCCTGAATCCCCAAACTTCACAGCATTGCAGAGAATCTATTCAAAGTATGTCTGTGTTGCTCGAGATAATCTCTTTGATGTAATAAAACCAAACCACAAAACAAAAAAAAGGTCTGCTCTCTCTGAGGTTTTTTAAAAAGGGGATTAAAAAATTACCATCTTTAGCTGCTCTTCTAATAGCAAGCCTGCATCAGAAAGAATAATCTCCCTCGCCTCTTCATCACAGGAACAAGAGTGTTTCCTTTAGGATATAGCTCTGTGGGTATAATCTGATTAACAACTGAGATCACTCAAAACTTTACCATAAGCTTTCAGAAGTTGCCGCAGATGAAGATAAAGCGTGTGGCCATGCTCCTGCAGGCACCAAAAGCCATGGTGCTGGCCCTGCTGTGACTCCAGCTACTCCCAGGAGTCCCCAGCCCTGCTGACCACAAGCTCGGCTGTACAACTGCAGCATGCTGGTATTTCCCAAAATGCTGGGCACTAGGAAATACTTAACCACTCTCTCATCTCTACATCAGGATTGGCATTGTTTAAAGAAAACACATCTAATATCAAGCTCTGTAATTTATTTTTTTTAACATATCTACTTTGTTTCATTACTGACCTGTAGGAAAACATGTTAAATTAAGATATTTGAGGCTTATACAAATGTTGACATGTAGCATACAAAGCCCATTCTTTCCTTCTATCTTGAGATCTTTCTGTTCTCTCCCTGTACTCTGATGTTTCAATACTGCACAGGAAGCAGCATGTCAGCAGGTAAGTCACCTGCATCACTTCTTAAAGCTGAGTTTCTCACTGCATTTTCTTCTGGTTTATCTTTAAAAGTCTATACCGTTTAGCAGCCATCCTCCTGCAAAACTGCAACCAAGTTGTGCCATTGCTCTTCATACTAGGTTCATTTATCACCATTCACTTCCCTCTCAGACCTTGCATCTCTCCATAACAAATTTTCCTATAATCTTTTTCTTCTTTCCCCTAAACTTGCACAGGAACTTGCTATAGATTCTGCAAACCTCAGCATGGCATTAGGTGTAGCTGCTGGCTAAAATCTGCCTGCTTGAGCTGAAAGCCCTGGGGCGGTGCACCTCTGGTCTTGCCTCGTTGAGTCACTGCAGTCTGTTGCAACTCAACGTAACACCAGTTCCACCTTTATACGACCCCATACTCCTCCCGCATTTAAGTTTTTCTCTAACCCTTTCATTCATCTTCATGCGGATTCCTACTGTGGAAGACTCTAGCCATATGTCTCCATGCAGGGGATGCTAAATTGTTATATCAGACACTTCAGCTATCTACAGGCATCTGCCACATGGCCACAAAATTACTAATAAGTATTTTACACTATTTCTCAGCTGTTGAGGGTCCTGAAACTCTTTGAAATTTTCAGGAATTAAGTTGCAAAATGCCACATACCCCAAGCATTAGCTTCTGCTATCAGTGCTTCCATTGTACTTCTCATTCAGCAATTTAGTTTCTTTTTTTCTCTCAGAGCCTTCCTTCTACTGCTGGAGCCACAACTTGATCTGACATCAGTTCCATCATCTATTTATGTACAATATGGTAACAAAGATGGTTGGATCATCCAGCCTTTGGGGGTTCTTGCAATGGGGTTTATCCACCAAGAGACAAATTTGAGTTACATGTTGCAGACTTCCCACCTTCAGCTCTGTTTCAGTGTGCACCTCATATATGCAGCATTAATTTCCTTCACACTTATTCTTGCAGTTTTTCAGTTTGTAAATCCTAATCTGCCTCCTCTGGGACAGTGAGGTTATATTGCGCCTTGTGTGATTCTCAGGCTTTCTTTGGATTCATATAATTTATTAACTGTTTGCAAAAACATTAAATTGGAAAAAAAGCTTTAATGCAAGGCCATGGATTAATCACGGTTATCAAAGATCCTTTTTAAAATGGATAGCAACAAAGCATATACATACACACTGTGGTTAAAATTTAAACTTCATTACTAAATAACTTTTTCCATTTATATATAAATTATGCCTCTAAACAGAAGTGTTAATTATTTAAGTTATTAAGTTGCTCAGCTTACACCAGATCTTAATTAGTCTTTAGTATATCTGTAAAGTATAAATAAGTTGATTAGAACATGTAAATTTATTATATGTCTTTTCAGCTCTTAGTACAAAGTGAAAATTTGGGTTTGGTTTGTTTGGGGAGTTTAGGTATCCCAATCAGCAGGTAGACTTGAAATTTTGATATTTTCTATTATAGGCAACAAAAAAGAAAGAACAGAAAGAAATATTTAAACCAATTCAGAATTCCACTCATAACAGGTCTTGGACATGCTTGGGACCTTCACTGTGAAACACGCTCTGAGTGAAGTAAAGATTTACTGTCATGGAACCAGCTGCAAGGAAATATTCTGGTGCAGAATGTGTATCACAGCTGAATCAGAAGCAGGACCCCAGTTTCAAGAACACTGGGGAAATAATGATGATGGATAAAAGTCACTATCTGAAAACCGGAAAAGTGTTTTTGAAGTTACTTCGTTGGCCTTCACACAGTGAACCAAATAATCACGTGCTCCTTCTTTGCTTCCTGACTAACAAAAGATGACAGCTGCTTCCAGCAGCCCTTCTTTTATGTACGTATCTCATATTTCTAATTGGTCCTTATTCAGCTTTGTGTTTTATATGGGAGTGGAGAGGGCATTAATTTAAATAGAAATTCACAAATGTTACGCTCTGAAAAAAACGTAGGTAGGCATGGTTCAATAAGAAATGTCCTCTTTTGGTTAGAAAGTTGAACATGCATCTGTATATGTGAGTTTGCAGGCACCTCTGCACCTTGTCATTGCAGTATTCCATCCTCAATACCGCCTGCCATGCACCTTGCAGAATGGTGATCTGCCATAAGAAAGGACCATTAAGATCTGGAGATACCTGAAAATGATGAAGTACCTCAACAATGTTGTGGATGGGCATAATTGGTGCTGCCATCCTACAAAAGAATACCAGATGCTGGGAACAAACCCTCAGCTGTGACAAGTGATTTTGAACAGTTGCTAATGTAAATGGCTCAGCTAGATGAGGCTCTTGAGCCTGGTCCTGTTTCCCTGAAGACATGGCGTAACCCTAGATCTCATTTTGCTTTTTTTTGTTGTTGTTGTTTTTGTTTGGACCAGGTCCTTTTTGGCTCCCCTTCCAGGTAGGGCTGTGGCTCTGGAAGACTCAGGTCCATTTTCTGGTTTTCTCTTTGCAGTCAGTCATGCAGCTTTCTATGTCTTAGGAGCAGCTTCTCTCACAGCATCCAGAAATATATGTGGGGGTTTTATTTCCTTTGTAAGTCCAAGACGTTTCCTTAGACTTGTGAGTTGTATTCTTCAGTACTAAGTCCTTCTCTGTGAACTGTAAGAGCCTTTGTCTTCCAGCCCTGCTTCACTCACTACTGGTACTGCTGCAGTTTCAGAGATTCATTTCTCACCCTCTCCTTTCAGTACTTTTTTTCCCAGCAGTTTTGAAAAGACATGACTATGGAAGGTTTCTGAATACTGCTTTGCCAGTTTACACATATATTTCATCTCTTTAGTGCTTGCTTTTCTTTCCAAGATCTGAGAATTATACAAAACCCCCCACCCCAATAACCAACCATCTGTATTCCTCTGTTGCAGAATATGCATGGGAACACACAGAAATACATCTGTACGCAAAGAAATTAACTGCACTTACAGCGTGTCACGATGGTGTTTTCTAAACTAAACTATCTCTGACAGAAGAAGTCCAGCTAGAGGACAAAAAAGTAACAGTAACTGTTAACACAAGGCTGTCAGTATTTCTATGCAAATTAGAAAGAGTGACTGTTACCATCCAAACAAGAGAAAATTGTCAGCCCTCATCATATATAGACAAATGTTTTAATCTGAAAATTTTGCTAGGAAGTTTCCAAACAAAAATAAGTCCCTTTATCAATGTCCACCTTCGTTCCTAACGTCCAGCTTCATAAATAACCTTTTTGAAGCTATGAGATACCAATCAGACAGCGAGCAGAGTCCTGAGCTACTGCATTACAGTGAAATTTAGATGCAGCCTAACACTAGAGGACCTCAGCTCTCAGATAAAAAATGATGTATGTCTCCTCTAAAATTACAGGAAAAATGTGATATCTGCCTCATCAAACAGTACAGAGATCCTAGAGGTTGAGCTATTGCAGTTAATGGGGCAGTCTCAGATCAAGCACCCTAACCGAAGAGGTCAGAAACTGAAAATGTGCCCATAATTGCTAAGTTTTTAATTTAATATTTCAATTTAAACCCTTGCCTTGCCAATCTCTTGCAGATCAGGGCACTTTGATCCAATCAAGGTACTAAGCATGGTGGCTCTCTTGTACATGAGCGTGCCCCTCATGCAGGAAAAGGCACGGCTGCACCAGCCTGGCTCATGACTGCGGTGCTGTGGCAAAGAGCAGCGTGGAAATGTGGGTCTGGGAAAAACTCAGCTACAGACATGTTCTTGAAAAGAGTGAATCTGCCCTTGCCTGTGTTGACAAATGTCCAGCTCAAAAGTTCCTCTGGGAGACTGCTTTGCTTCCTCTCCCAGGCTTAATAGAGGTTATTAACAAGAAGTGCTTTTTGTTGCTTTTGTCCCCACATCTAACCTTTTGCTTCCTAGACAGCATTCATTATCCAAGGGTCAAAGGAGTTCTTCTTGAGCCCAGGCACAAAGTCTCTGCACCAGAGAATCCTAAAGCAGCAGACACTAATTTGAGGATCTGCAAGGGCGGCCTGTTTTCCCTCTCTCCAGAGCTGAAGGACCAGGAGATCCTGATGTGGCCACCTCTGCGCTCTGCTGAATCTGCTCAGCTCCACAGGTTGAGAAACGTGAGCACTCAACAACAGGCAAGTCACAGCCCCCCACCACTGACATTTCCAAAAACCAGGAGAGCCAGTAGAGCTCCAAACCTGCTTCCAACCTTCACAGTTCAACTACGCATCATCTAATTCTATTATTTGTCTCAAACGTATTGATTTAAAGTTTCACCACGTGTCCCCTCCTGCCCTTTCTTTGGAGGAACAGTGAATAACCATCTCCCAGTCACTGTCTCCATGTTATTCTTTGATTTCAGAGCTCTCTGCATTTCCTTCCTTCTTTGCCCCTTTTCCAACTGGAGAACCTTAACGTCTTTAGTCTGTCTTCCCAGGGAAGTCATGTGAATTTTCCTGAAGCTGGTTGACTGGATTTCACTGAAATTTGGCTACCTCCAAACAATTCAATTCTGTGCTGAAACCAAAGATAATAAATGCAATATGCCCATAAGGACATTTTGTTTACAGAGAGCTGTGAGTTCTAGGAAGAAAAGGGAGGGAAAGTTACAATGTTTGTTGCATTTCAACACTAATTATATCAAAAATGCTACTGGCTTCTTCTGCAATTTCACATCTTTGTTGTGTGTCCTAACCACAACAGAGTAATTTTCATTTATTCTATGGTTCAAACGCACATACTGCTCCACAGGTCTTCTTTAATTAGCAAGCAAACCTTCCCAAAAACTATTATGCTGTACAAAGTTGCAGAACTTAACACTTGTGCAACCACCATCTCACCAAAATAAATGCTTAGACCAGAAACTATGATTTAGCTAAATACAGAATCTCATTTGCAATCCTGGTTTGCGACAGAGCAGTTATATTTTAAAACACTTCAGATTAAAAATTCTTGCTAGCCTTAGATGATGAGAAAAATCATACATTTTTAAAATCAATTTGGAGGGATGGAAACAGCTCAAAGATTCAAATTCAGGGCTACACAGCAGACACATACCTGTATGACAGATTATAATTCACACCTCCAAATTGTTTTAATAAATATGTAATGCTAAAAGAGGGATACTTTTGCTAGGCTTTTAATTTTTCATATATTGGATAACTTATTTAAATTATTTATTTAAATTTCTAGCAAATGAGCTATGCCTCATTCACACATGCTTTCAAACCCCAACCTTTTACAAGGGGAACTAGGTCTAAAGATCCTGGAGACCTCTGCATGAAAATTGGAGGCAGGGAAAGGAGGAGATCTGAGGACTGTGAGTGAGACATCTGATTTTAGGCACCTAGTTCAACTGACATGGCCCAGCATCCCTCCCCTTGCAATCAGAACGAGCTGAAGTCCCTACCGTCAAGGAGGGCACTTACCCAACTTGAACAGATTTGTACCAATTCCTATCAGTCTAACACAGTACTCAACCCTGAGAGACACTCAGAGACAAATAAATGAGAAACAAGTATCAGGATGAAACTGAAACCCTTGCTTATTCATCCCTTGTTTTGTTAATTAGTCTTTCACTTTGCAGTCATGCTGGCTCTTCCTTCCCAAGAAAAGTGTGCGAGCTTGGTGTGATGGTAAACATGTCCCATGCAGTGCTCCAATGAAACCGTAGCAAGCAAAGCCTGCAGCCAGATCCTCCAGGCAGGTCCCTTTCACCACTGCCACGGGACTTACTGCAGCTTCAAAATGATTTCAGAAGTGCATTAACGGAGCTCATTTTGCCTCGGAGCACTATTAGGAGGTTACTATGCCATTGATGTCGTTTGCTGGGGAAAGTGGATTAATTGCCATTGTTAAGTTATCATTACTGAGGAAAAAAAAATTGCTTTCACTGGGAATGTCTCCCCCAGGCACCACCAAGTTATCTTACAATCTCCTAACTTGTTCATTTACTGGTCTAAACTTCATCATTTTACCTTAATTTATATACACTCATATATATTATATATATTCCAGATCAGTGACAGATACCTTGCAGCCCACCAGAGTTAGTAACAGGAGCTTTACACCATGGAAAACTACAAATCTCATTTTCCCAGAGGAATATGGCTTTATTTCTAGCCTTTAAAGGCCACAAAATGATAGACTATAAATTGCAAGTTTTAATATCTATTTATAGGCACTTCTGTGGTGCACATCTATGTATAAAAAAAAAAACTTTCTGAACGCCAAAGTTCTAAAATATATTACTGTCCTCTACATCCAAGGTCTTTTTGATGGAAGTCACAGACCTAAAAGAGGCAGGGTTTGCAAATGGCAGAGATCCATAAGACATGCATAAGTTCATGCCAAGTACCAAACTGCTGCCTCCCTGGACACCACACTCTGTTAGAGACATTGCCCACACTAGCTTCATTTTCAGACTACTTATCCCATTAATATCTAATGAATACTGAAAAGGAAACAGAAAGCCAGTGATCAGGACAGCTGCTGACCATCTGGAGCAGAAATCGGTTCCTTCAAGCCTCCTGTCTCCTGTGACCCACACAACACTTTCATATGTTCTGTCACTCATGATAAATGCAATAAGAAAGGGCAAAGTATTTCCTGGACTGGGAACCACGCAAGCCAAAGAGAACCTGAAAAAGCAAGAATTGTGCAGGTACTGTCTGAGCTGTTAGAAGCAGGCAGCTCTTTCTGGCAGGAACTGCCTCCAAGGCCCTTCTCAGCTGGCCTGGAGTCCTGCTGCCACCGAGACAGCTTTTCCCAAGTCACAAGGCTGATGCATAAGCAACATGAAGCATCATACAGGAGTCTGGAGCATCACCTCAGCTGGGCTGCTGCCCCACACTGTGCATTTCCACCTCCATTCCTCCTGCACAGCACCACCAAAAGCAACCCCATAACAGAAACCATTGCACTATCCAGAAGCAGGGGTTTCAACAGGCCCCTTCAGCCTTTGCAGGAAGTACAAAATGCATCAGAAATGAGACCTGACTCTAGTATCAGTTAACGAGAGCTCTGAACTGGGCTTATCCCTCTTTGCCTCGCAGAAACCAAGGGAATTGTTCCAGATTTGTGCCTGCGCACCAAAGCATGGGGCCAGCCGGCAGTGCCATTTGGCAGGACCTGCCGCAGCAGTGCACAGAAGAAGATGACAGCTGCAGAGTTGATTTGAGAACTTCAAATGACTTTTTCTTCCCCCCTCTTTTTTTTTTTTAATGTCAGCACAGGCCTGAGCAGAATGCTTAATGCTGGTGCACACAGCTACCGCAGCATAAGATTTATGATTATTTTCATAACATAGGCCTTGTCAGGGATTTTTGATTTGATTTTGGTTGGATTATCTATTGCAATACCAATAACATGTTTCACAGGTTTTTTAGGATGTAATGCAGTCAAGGCTGGCGGAAAGCAGGGACAGACCCACTTATACAAGATTTGTTGGTGTCCTCGATTCTAGGAGCTGCTCCCTACAGGCAGCAAAGTTTGCAATGCTCTACAAAGGAATTTCTTCTTTTTTTTTATTTTTTTTTTCTCCTAGACAACTACTTCCATTAATTATTTGAATAATTTTTAACTGAGATGAAAGGCTCTGGTCTGCCTTTGATGTGAACGCATAACTATCATTAACATTTTATTATTAATGGGAGCTGGGCACATGCAGAGGGAAGAATAGATCCCTTCTTATTTTAACCTAAAGCTTTGCCTCCTTTTCCCCCCGTTCCTTTTACTTCTAATGACTAAAACTAGGGCTGAACAGCTGCACGCATGCCTCAGTCATGTTACCAGCCCACAATGTACCCTTGCTCTGATGGCAAGCATTTGTCAGCCTCAAATTCAAAAGTGGCAGGGTGACTTCCACTGAAGTTTCAGCTCTTAAGTAGCGTCCTCGTGTGCTCACTGTGGGGATCTCATTTTGCGCGGCTGACCCCTGCTCCCCTAGCTACCTTTGGCTGGAAAGTTTAGACACTAATTTGGTTGTTATTTTTGCATTCCAGAACAACAAAAATCTCCAGATCTTTTTCCCCAGAGATTTCTTTGTTAGAGTTAGGTACAAGCTGCTATCTGAACCTTAGAAAGCATTTATCTCCTGCGAAGATCTTACCTACAGAAGCAAATTGGCCTATAACCATGACAGTGAAATTCGCCGCATGAGAAAACTACTTCAGAAAAAATATTTAGTCCAGGAGGAGCTACATTAAAATGGTATAACTATAGCAATGCAAGTATTTTACTGTGCCATCATGGACCGATCCACAGGTGTGGACAGGCCTTGTATCTGAAACCATTCCTGAGGCTTTAGGAAAAATTCCAAGGGTATAAACACTGGAAAAATTATCCTATGGCATAAGTAGTGTTGACACTTAGGAGTGCGATAAAGACTTAAGCAAGATCCAGCCTCCTTCTAACAAAACCACGTATTCTCGTGGCATATCTATTCTCATGGTTTAGATAAGGAGATTGTGCTTCTTTCACAGAAATACCATGTAAGCAAATTAATGAAGCTAACAGAAACTTAACTTTTTCATTTCCAGACTATATCATTTTAACTGTGCTGATTTTACGGTGCATTAATGTTGTTGTTGGCATTTATATGGCATATTAATTACACCGCACTCAGTTATTTTCTCTGCTAAACTTAAAAGGTCATATCCTTTGTGTATACTTTTCTATATGGAAATTTGATTTCTTTAGCATATCAAATAGAAGCTAAATCAACGAAATAATGCATTTTCTATGAAACGAGTAAACAGTATTCAGTAAAAGGACAGTTGATCCACAGGCTTGTTGTGAATGTTTCAGCAACAGAATTAATATTTTATTCTATTTCCTGCAGCAGAGGAACTGTGCCGTTCCCGTACAGCACCACAAACGTTCTGCCAGTGCCAAAAATGCTTACACCTGAGACAGAAAAACATGAGGGAGTGTATATAGCTTTCTATGTGCATAGTTTTATACGTGGTATAGAAATACTTTCCCCAAGAAGATGGCAGCATAGAAGACATCTGATATAGCACAAGCTATTAAGTTGTCACTAAGTCTACATTGTATATCTTCCCTCGAGTGCAATTCTTGGATGTTTACCTTTTAAAAAAAACCTGGTTATATTTTACCCCCGAAAAATTCCCTGCAAAAATGAAGATCAATGGGGTGAGTGGAGAAGTGTAAATATTGTCTAGTGGAAAAGGCAGTCAATGCATAAAAGTTATTGACAACAGCTGGGGCAATACAATGATTTTCCACAGAGATGAGACCATTTCATCATGAAAAGTTTGTATAACAGGAAAATATTCATTCTGCTCAGGGCCTGCTATACAATATTTTTCACAGATTTCCTTTGTGCCCCAAGCTGACATGCAGGACACTGGTATGAATTGCAATGATAATGTGCTTTTGGATTCTTACATTTCAGCAGTATGCATGATTGACAGTGCTCTGCTCCTGTGCTTGGGCTTATGGAGGGAGATCTCAAGAGCACAGAGGCCCTGTGGTCTGGGCACTTGGTCCTTGGAGGAATGACCCCCTGAAATCCACAGAAATTGTGTCTGAGGGAAGTAGCAGGATGCAAGATGGCAGCAGTTGCTGGCAGCTCCTATGAGATGTCAGACTCATGAGTGCAGATGCTCTGACCAGGGTCGGGGGATGCATAACCCCCTCCTGCTTTCTTAATTAGAGAAATAGCTCTGATCTAATGCAGGGAGACATTATGCCTGAGCCCCCAAAATAAAAAAGAACATGAAAGAAATGCACAGGACAACAGTAGCACAGACAGGGGACTGCATGCAGAGACGCGATGGGACACTGCTAGCCTCCTGCAGAGCCAGCCTGCCTCTGCCTCCCTGCTCCTCATACTGACACCAACATCCTCATCTCCTCCAAGATCTGGAGGCTGCCCCATTACAAACAAACAATAATGCAATATGTAATAATTCTATTACAGTGTAAAAATTGATGCTCTACTGGAAACCAGGCTTACTTGCTAAATAAATATACTCAGAGACCTGATCCACCAACTGCAACAAGCCTTCACATCATTTAAGTGTCTGACTTGAGAAAACCACATCTGAAAAACATTTACTTTGGCCTCTCAGTGGCTGAATTTCCACCAGCCATAAAATATTACACTACTGGCTGGTGCTTTGTGAAAGGGATTATGCAGCTGCAGAATACAACTGCCATGACGCTATGGTCAGTTGTGCACCATCCAACACAGCTGCTGAATCTCAATGGGACATGCCCAGTGCAAAAGCCATAAACGCACCAGGGTTGTCTGTCTGATGGTCATTCTCCACCATATGTTAAAGTATTTTTCAGACAGCTTCTGCTAACAGACCCCAGCACCATCCAACTGCGTGGAGGAGGTATGCATGAAGGGATGCTAAAGGTAGTTGGCACCATAGCTCTTAATCAGTTGAGTTTCCCTTAAGCAAAGGAAATTACAGCTAAGCATTCTTGGACTCACAGAACAAAAGACTGGTGAATTAAGGTATTTAAGATTTAGAATTTTAATTTAATTTTGGAGAAAAGGCAAATTCCTTTCTGTAAATATAGCATCCAACACTCAAGGCAGTAAACTGCATCTTTTCACCCCCCAAAGTGCAGGAAATAATAGATGGACATAATGACCATGTGCTTTCCTTAAGGCCATATCTGTTTTTCTTCTTATAACAGCTTAAGAAGAGCAATTTTATTTTCCCATTTCTGCTAAAATGTAGAGAGAGTTAAGGCTACAGTTAAAAAACCAAATATGAATTAGAAAAGCAAACAGAAAATAATGACATATATACAAAAACCCAGGCAAGCACGCTTAGCTACAGCATTCCTTCAGCAGCTTGGGCTTTTTAAATATGTTTCCTTTGGAGAGGGTGGTTCCCTCCTATCACAACAAATATCTTGAAGGGCAGGAAACTGCCAGCAGTGGCAACAGCAATATATAAAATTGCTTCTCAATTCTTCATATCTCCAGTATGCCAGCAACTGTAAATCTAGCAATGTAAAAGCAGTCTGAACCCGCTGGGCTCCAGTTGTGCTTATTGTAGTGTAGAATGGCCAGAAAGTAGAAATGAATATATAACCTAGTCACTGGGCTTGTGCCAGGTTCGCCCATCCCAAGTAACCAGTGCACTCAAAAATATTTTAGGAGAAGATCATTGCCTGTAATTGAGTTGTTTGCTCCTTTTCATTTATTCTGCAAACTTATGTTTTGTTGTGAGGCTACCTGTACCTCTGTGATGAAGTGATGGGGTAGGAGAGGTCTAGAGCTTCCAGATGCTAAGGACAGGGGGGTGTAACAGGGCTTTGCAGGAGGCAGTACTCCCTCTCTGGCAATGCACTACGTATCATAGTGGCGATGTAGCTTTTACCCCAGGTCTTGGCCATGGAGCAGGGATATGAAAGCTGTCATGTCCCTCTGCTGCATGGAAGCAGCCACAAAAAGCATCTCCCTTTCTTGTTCAATCTCATCCAGTCCCCTCTCTCTCTTGTTCAATCTCCCCAGTCCTCCTCTGAGGAGGCTTCAAGGGATTCCTCCTCCAGCTGAGAAAGAGAAGTGAATGGCTCCTAGAAGAAGTCAGGGAGAAGATGCCTCTTTCCTGACTGCTAAACCAGGCTGTGACATTTAGGGAAGAAGGAAGATGGGAAGGAGGTCAGTTCTCCTGCCATGTAGCACTCCCTGCCCTCCTCTCGCCAGCACAGAGCAGCAGTGCAGCCTGTGCTTCAGGGTCTGGGAGTTAATACCCCGACCTGCCTGGAGCAAGCAAAGCCAGGCTCTAAATGCATAGGGACAAGGTCAGCAAAGCACATGCTCATGCACTCACACATTTAGGAACAGGCTGAAGCCCTGCTAGAAGGAATGGGACTTGAGCACAGAGCTAAAAACTTTGCTGCACCATCACAGAAAGGTAGGCTCAGGGTTGGGGGCTCAGCCAGACACCCACTCTGTCTCCAGGCAGCTCTGTCCAGAGCTATCAAGCACCTTTCCCTGCTCTGAACCCAGATGGTCATTCCCATGACACCACTTCCCAGAACTTCAGCTTTCCTAAAGAAATAAAGAGGAGACTCTAAATAAGAAAGGACCTTTCTCTTCACGTGTCCAGTGGGTTATAAACATCAGAAATTTAAAGCAAATTAATAATACCGGATTAGCACTACAATGGAAAATTAATTCAATCTTTATTTTATAAAAATAAAATTCTTTTTATGCTGTCAGTGTCACTGTGATATTAACAGTGTTGAAGAGTAAATCCTTCCCTCCATAAAGCCAGCATAATTGCACGCTGCATGCTAGCTATTCTATTCACATCGGAAATGCATCCTTAAAACATTTCAGTTTAAGCCTTGTCAGTACTAATCCTAATGCCTGATGCTGAGATGTGTATTTTATTACTGTGTATAAATGAAAATGGAAAACCTTCATGGAGGATTAAGGGGTGTAGTAATGACCTCCACAGCATTACGGCATGAAGATGTTCCCAGGCGCCAAATGGGATTCTGGGATAAAAGTGACATGTGTCTATATAACCTTGGCACCCGCTCCCAGTACACATGTACCTACCAGCTGTGGGATTGTAAACATATGTCCCTTCTAGTGAGCTGAATTTTCATTTATGAGGAGGCTAAAAATGAGGAACGAGCAGGGGAGATGAATTTTGTCTGAGGCAGCTAATGGGTTCTCGCTTGCCCCTAGCTGGGAACGAGGCTGCTGTTGTTTCACGCTATCACGAGCGTGGACTGAGAGATGGCAGTGAAAATAAGAAGAAATGGCAGGAGAATGAAAAAACAGAGAACAAAGCTGGAGGGACAGGAGAGAGGAGGGGGCAAGAAAGTGAAGGAAGATACAGGAGAAGGAGACGAGGGACCAAAGGGCTGGGGATGGGGGATGCATCTGCCTGCTTTCATGTCCTAGCCTTCCAAGAGGATTGTCTCTCCTGTGCATTTTTAGGTGTGCTTTAGATAGGAGCTGTTACTGACCCCACCCTGCACTGCATTGCTCCAGTCCAAGCAACAGCCGTGGGGAAGGGGAGACAGGGAAGTGGGGAAAGAGGCAAGTTTCACGTCATCTTTGCTTCCTAAGAATGGCCCTCACTGCCTTTTCCAATAGCAGTGAAATAGAAGTGAGATGCTTTCAAGCCTCATTTTATTTGGCCCGGTTTTACTCTAATCTACCCTGGGCCCAGAAACACAGCTTTTCAATCTGCCAGAAAGTTGTTCTGCTGACCCTGAAATGTCAAACTGTTATAGGGGACTGAATCCAAAATTGATTACTTCAGAGGTCAGGCAATAGCCAGTTTTATAGTGATTTTTTTTTTTTC
>WEIS01061176.1:0-18312 GCA_013389965.1 Todus mexicanus | reverse complement strand
GGCTCCTGTTACATTCAATGAAAGCATTAGTGATGTAAATGTATTTGAAGTTTAAGCTGACTTCAGAGACCTAAAAAAAAAAAGCCAGCCCAGAAAGCATGCAACTGCACGTCTTTCTAGCCTACAGTTGCCATTGCCGATACTGAGTCATGTTCGAAACACAGATAGCTACCAAAACAGCTATGCAATGCTGGCAAAGTGCCCTGTGAGCTCAGTGCCCAAGTTTCAGGAGGGCATTATCTGTCATCCTCTGAGAGACAATAAAAGTTTAGAGTTGCTTAGCAGCATCTTTCCTGACTTGCATGAAAAGATGCCAAGCAAGTACTGATGATAGAAGGTGTATTCTTACAGAAGTTAAATCACAGCAAAAGTTTTAAGCAAGGCTCTAATTACCTGAGCCTGTTGCAACTTTTGTTATTTGATAAGTCTTGGAGAAATAATAGCCTTTCTTAAACCAACAAATGTTTTAATAGCAACTTCAGTCCAAAATTTCACCCTTGAGATATGGTTAAGATTTTAAAAAAAAAAGCTACAGAACACAGTTACCAAAAGACTGCAGGGCATTTAAAGTCACAGATGTATAACTAACAAGCTCTTGGAACAGAATCTGCCCATTGTCATGCTACTTTTATGCCTCAAGCCCAATACAGGTGCAGCACAAAAGGTATAAACCATATTATTATGTGAGGATTAACCTAATAGCTTTGATATTAATAGGAGCTTGACCCTACTGGAAAACAATGAGTTTGATGAAAGTAGTCATCATCAGAGCTCTTCAATAACATGTTGGTCATCTGCCAACTGCTCTTCAGAAGGAAGTCAGTCCCATTCAGCTCTACCTCAGCAAAGGTATGGATGGTTAAAATAAAGAAGGGAGATTTTGTCTGATCTCTTCCAATTGTCAACACCCATACACCTTGTTTCCTATTACAGCAAAAGAAAACATTGCAGAGAGACATCTCTCTGCAAAGGTGTTTTACACGTTCCCATAGTTTCAACCCAGCCAGCATCAAACCAGCCTGCCCACAGGAAAATCTTGCTTTGTCATGTGGATAAGGTTTCAAGTAAGGAAGCAAGAAAGTTAGGTGCAAGCCTGGAAAAGTGCTTGTTGACTGAGTTTGGAGACAGGTGAATCGGAACCACTAACACAACAGTCTGGTCCTCAGTAGAGTAAGATTTTTCACATCATGGATGAGGATTCAAGACTCTGTGGTCTTTTTTAATTCACCCCTTCTCCACTCCCCAAGGTATCCTTAAATTTTTAAGCACCCACCCTGTCTGTTGGAATATTAGTAATGCTGATTTCTAAATTCAGTGCAGACTTTCAAAAAGACATGCATTACAGTCTGTAAGGGTCACAAAATTCTTTACCTCTGAAATAAAATTTTCCAACTGAAAGTGTCAGACACCAAAGGATTCTTTATCTTCTTCGGCCACATGAGTACCTTTTGCACATCTGAATTTGTATAGTGTCAGCTGTTAGCTACTTGCTTGTTATGTTTCACACCATAATTCCATAATCCATTTAATCCGTCATTGCTCAGTCCTGCTGATAAAATGGGCTAGTCCCATCTTCCTCCTCCATATTATGTCCATTTATTCCCACTATCTCCATTGCATCAGTACTATCATTTGCATGAGGAACCAAACAAAAGGACTGAGTAAGCTGAAAACCAAATAGGTTGTTAGGTGGGTTTTGGTGTTTTGTTTTGTTGGGGTTTTTTGGTTCTGCAGGTTAGGAAATTCATTTGGCAACAAACTACTTCAGTTTCACCCAAGAAGCATAAAAACTAGAGCTGGCACAAGGGAGAGGCAGAAGTAAGCAACTAGATGACAGTGGGAACACCCTTTTCAGCCATCACATTAAACTACGCCACATAAAACAAATCAAGGAACTACAGTACTAACTGCAAAATTAATCAGTGCAACACCTGAGTTCAGGAAGGAAGTATTCTCTGTTAACAGAAGACTAAATTAATACAAGGTCTTCAAAACTGGAAGAAGCTCAGCATATAAAGATATGCTTGAAGAAACACTTGGGTAAAACACTATAGTTTCCATTATACTGCAGTGATAGGATTCTAATGATCTCTTCAGGTTTTAAAATCTGTGCAATTTCTGTGAGAAGAGCCTTACCCTTCTTCAAATACACTAGGATATTAGAAATTTATCAACATCCTAACAAATCGTTTACATTTCTTAAGGAAGAATTTGCACCTTTCATCTGGTAGTTTAACTCCTGCTGTGAATACCTTGAGGACTTTGAGTTGCTAGGCCTCCACATTTACTGGAAGCCAATCCTTTTTCTTTCGTTGTGGAGAAAATTTAGAAAGACAGACATACAGGAAGAACAAAAAATAATAATAATAATAATAATAAACCCAACAACAACAAAAAACCGCACACCACCGAAACCAAGAGTATCTACAATTTTAGCATTGTTCTTATTCCCATTGCATACAATATCCTAACTGAAGCCACAAGTCCATTTTCTTCCCATTTCAGAGCATGATGAACTTTTCATTAAATCAAAACACTCCTGCAATACATGATGCATGGGGTTTGCATAAACATTGATAAAACTTCCACACTTGTGCACTTAGTCTGATTGTGAAAGCAGGTGTGTGTACTGCTTTATTCCAAAATCACAGATCTTCAGTCAAAAAGTGTTTAAATTGTCTCTAGAATCTAGCGGGGTTTTGTACCGAACTCCCAGTTTCTTCCTGTACTGATTCTGAAATGTACTATTATGAAAAGCTGATTAAAAGGACAAGCTCTACAGACATCTTGCCACTGAGGAGGCAAAAAAAAACAATTGAAAAATAATCAAGAACAATCAAGAGATGTTCCATAGGTTTTCACTGCCTCCTGCTGGCCTTGAAGCCAACGTTTTCACAGGCATATGGTGCCAGGGTATCTGCCATTATTTTGCTCACTTTGCCACCAAGACAGATTCTCACAGTTGAGCCCACCGAGAAAGTCACACAGTGGGCTTCCAGCTCATAGGCTCAGCGCTGAGGAATACGCAGCAACATGCAGTACTGCCGATAGCATCTCCCAAGTGCACAGCTGGAGGATCACACAGATCTTTGATCCAGCTGCTTTTGGCACTTCGCATTTGAAAGCCGAATAAAGGCTGCAGAGCTCCTCCGACAGCTCAAGACCCATTATCTAGTGGTGTTTCAGAACACCTGTGGCTTCTGCTCTGGTGCAGCCACCCAGTTTGGCATCCCTTGGCAGCCATGGTCCCTCTCTCAACAGGTGGCTTGAAATGCCACTGAGAAACTGGCACAATGATGACATTACGAGCTGCCTGTTCTTACTGAGCTAATTAGCTTGAGGACAACACGGTATTAATGTAGCTCTATTGCTTGCAATGCACAAGCTCTCTTCTCTGAGGTTAGCTCAGACCTTTGCACACCACCACGTTATCCTGCAGCGACATACAAAAAAATTCAGGGAAAATGAAATTTTCGTGCACTCTCTCATGCACCTCCTCCCTTTCAGCAGGTAGCCCACAGGCACTGCTGCTGCGTAAGAAGATTCAGGTTGCTAAATTCCAGAGAATTCACAGCCAATGTTCAGCACACATCAACACAAGTGCTGGTTCTTAATTTCTCATTTCAAAGGTCTTAAATGTTAAATTCTGCTATAAATCATCCCCTCTGGCAAACTTCAAACATCAGTAGACTCCTCAAAAGCATCTAGTTAGGTTGCAGGCAGAGCAGAAAGTTTTATTCAAACCACAGAGGTCTACAGAAAAAAGGAGAAATGTTAATAAATAAAAATTGAAAAAAAATGCAACCAACCAAACCCTTTCATTGATTGGCTTTGCCACTGGCACATAAATCCTAAGTTCAGAATGAATACTGAGTAGTTCCTCACAAAACATATTCACAATTGTAGTTCCAGTTTGAAAGTTCACGATGCCAATGCCATTTGGAAGCTGTGTTTAAGTTACGCAGCTCAGTCGCTTTTAGACCCTGCAACCATTAATTTGATGCTCAAGAGATCTCTAAAAAACCCGAAAGAATGTGACTGGGAGAAGATACCTGCTGCTTTGCGACACGTCCTAAGAAATGTGTGAGGTGGTCCCATGAGGTATCAGAAAATCTGCAAAAACAACACGGAGGAACGCAAGTCCAATCTTCCAGTTTCTGACAAATCAGTAAGAGCAGAACAGACCTGGTACTTCTCTTGTTGATTTTGTAAGGTAAAATACCTAACCCAATTCCACTAACACAAGCAGAACTCCCACCTTTCACTGCCACAGAGTTCTACCAACCCTCTCTTTGCGATGGTGAACCAGTATCACAGTCAGAAGACCACTGGGTCATTTCTGTTGTCATGCACATCCTTTTCTTTTCCAGATCCTGCTTTCTTGAGTTGTAACACCATCAAAGTACTCTCTTTAAATGGAGAAACAAGCCCTAGAGAAATTCCAACAGTTCTGCTAAGGCAGTTGTTGTTCCAAGTACATTTTTGAGTAGACTGACTTCATTCTATGACTACTCATGAATTAGAGGCCTATGAAACAAAACGCTAAATTCTCATCTCTCAAACTACCTCATCTGAAGCTACAGGGACAGTAAGGTACGCAATTCATAAGTGAGCATATCTATGCATGTATTTTAATATGTATGTCTGTGCATTACATGAGTAATTCCAGAGGTCTAAATCTTCCGCAGTTATGAAATTTTAAGACACAGTTTAACAGGTCTCCCTGACATCATGGTCACATTTTACTTCAAAACACTGAATAGCACACATTGCTTTGAGTCAAGACAGTTGACTGAAGATACACAAATAGCAAAGACTCCAAAACATACTTAAGTATTTCAGTGCTTAAATACTACTACATGTATATGGGGAAGACTGTAGGCTAGCATTTCTGTAGAGAAAAAGGAATGAACTGCACTTGCAGGGCTTCTCAGATTTCTTGATGTTTGATCCGTGTACATTTTATTTTCAAGCTCTGATATTCTGGATAGATAATTTGCTCTCAAAACCACTGACCTGAGTTAAATTCTGTTCTCATTATATTCCTCCCCCACGGAATCAATGCAGTCCTTCAAATTTTGTCTTTTATCATGTCTGATTCAATTGCAAGGTAATTACGTCCTACTATTTAGAAAAGATCAAGCAGATCTCAAAGTTACGTTTGAGACTGCAGCAAATGCTTGTTCTTTCCAAGAGCATCCCAGCAAACAGGGCAGATGGAGTATAAAAGAACTCTTGCACGTCAACCAGGCCACCTATCCTTCTGATCAAAGTTACTTAAACTCAGTGTACTTAATTTGAGGATCATTATTTATATACATTGTGCCTATTTGTGGATTACAGTGTTGGTCTGCTCATACAAGGCAATTATCTCTGAGGTACATCCCTGCTAGTTCTAACTGTACAGAGGCTTCTTCTAAATCTTAATATCTGGCATAATTTTTTTAAACATTGAGGAAGAAAGTCTACATATTAGACAACATGTAGAGACTTCACCTCAAGAGACTAATTCAATCGGGCACGCTACACAGAGGATACTGTGCAATCCATTTGCTGTACCCCTGTACCTATGCAGCTGCAAGCATATGAACCCCTTCCAACCCAAAGGCAAAGCTTTGGAAACTAAAAATGAAAGCCTGCTCTAGAAGAAAGAATTGTACATTCGGGATTATTTTCCATTTTGATTCTGGGTTTATCCAAAAGAGAAAGATCAGTTCCTCATTTCTTATTTATCACAGTCCTGCAAGAACAAGATCCCCTGTGGCATCTGGGTATATTCTCCAAGCACAAAGAGGAAGTAGTCCAGAGAATTTCATTCATCTCAGTATCTTTAGCTGTCTAAAAGTCAGGCATCTAATCTAAACTAGACATCTAGGCTGCCTCAGAGAGAGAAGCATCTCCAGACAGTGATTCATCTCACCCTAAAAATAGTATTTCAGTTAGGGGAAAGAGGACCTGCACAGGTATCTGGAGAATATGATCGCTCTCCCCTTATCAGAAAAGGGGTCCTCCTAATGAGCTTTCACAAACTTTTAAACAGCTGAAGTCACTGAATTGCCACATCTCCAGATGGCTCTACATCACAGCACAAGATGTTGCCATCCAAGCAAGCCTAAAACTAGGCAGCTGAGGGGCTGACAACAACAGCTCTATTGCAACAGAACACCACACATGAGCACAATAAAACCAGCCATGAGAGCTCATACTGACAGTCCACCCAGTATTCTACCAATAGCTGGTTTGCTTCTTCATTTCAAGATAGTTTAGGAATGTTGCCTTGGCCACCATCATCACATCTAACAAGTTACAAAGCCTTGTTCATAGAGAAAGCTTGGTAAAGCAGTAGAGTTCTGTGGTTATTCTGTTATTTGGCTTTGCCTCTGCAGAAAAGCATGCACATAATGGGCCACTGCTGACTGATAAAACAAGCCTCTCATCTGCTGTTTGTGGGCTGGTCTTCAGAGGCATTAAGAACCTGCAACTGCTAGAGCAGCACTCTGAGGCATCTTCCAACCATCCAGTTGCAAAGGGAACTCCTTTTTAATGGGAGCTTTTCTGGTAGATTCATTTCCACACCACATTTAATAACCTGTAGCCTGTAATGATTGTTTGTCCTCCAGTGAACTCATTTCATATGAAGAACTGGAATTTTACTTCCTGTCAAGAGAGAAATAATGGTAACGTTTGTCTTCTACAAAGAAGGATGTGACACGCTTTCCCATCTAGCAAAAGAGATATCTGCAAATAACACCTTCCCATCCTCAAACCCTATTACTAGAACTGCTTCTAAGACCTGTAGCAAATGCCTGTATCTGCTGAGGGACTGGTTGCACAAACTGCCGAAAATACAGACATCAAACGAAAGGAGTGGTTTTAAGGATGTTTAAATAAATCTGTCAGTATTGGCTAAACTTGACCACTCAGAAGAAAAGCAATGTATTATAAAGCTTTACACTGCAGGTCACAGTTTAATATTGGCACAGCTCAAAAGCAACTGGAAGGTGTTGCCAAAATGAAGTTTTCATTTTCACCTACAGAAGCATGCTGATTCCACAGTGTAGAAATCTTTCACAGTAGCATCTGATTGCTCCTTGCTTGTTTGTTTTTAAGAGGCTGAACTATCTAAATACTAGGAATCTCCATCATCTAGGAGGACTTTATGCAACAAAGACTCTGACACAACCCACAGGGAGGGGGACACAGAGTTTGAGAGACATCAGTGGTGAAAACAGAACTTTCAGCAGCTTACACTGTTGCTATTGCTAAAAACTTCGTCTTTTAACTCTGCGAAGGTGACATGTTTCACAAGCACAATCTTCATATTTAACAAAACATGGGAAAAAAATTTAAACAGAGATAATCTTTCCAAGGGATCCTTGAAGATCAAAGGCAGAAATCTGATGGACCAGTTGTGCAGCACACTCAGTACAGGCTTCAAAGCTCAGAAAGTCAAAAGTTGCACAACTGGAAGTTAAATTTGATTTATTCAGCAGCATTGGACTGGGAGGGGCACAGCAGCTTCTTAGTTATTTCACAATGGGGACTCTTCTTCATTCATCCTGCCTAATTATATACTGACACTGGAAAATTACATTATGAGGGCAGTAACTTCTCTAAATAATTGTCACTCAAAGACATTCTGCAATGCTTTGCGACGTCTTCCAAAGCAGGCTTTTCGAAGACTGGAAACAGAGTTTCGTGATGGAACAACTGGTTCATATACAATTGTCTGAGGAGTTTTGTTTTCTTCAGCTTCGTATTATAAAAGCAGCTGCAACACCTGTTGGCTGAAGACATCTCATGTGTGTTTCATTTATCTTTCTGGATCAGCCAATGGAAACCTGGCCCTGACACTAAAACTGAGATTATGAAAGCTGGCCAGAGTTAAGAGCATTTGTGTGTGACTTGGTTGGAGTTAACAGAATGTTTTCTTTGATCAAAAAACTAGATGAAAACTGTATTTTAGGTGTCACACACTTGGGCCTTATCTTGCAGTTTAATCCCCGAGCAGAACTAATGAAGACTGAGTACAGTGCTGGGAACACTGAGGACTGGGCTTCAAGAGCTGGACACATGATGCTCATGATTCACTGGTCAGAGAGGAGAAGAGCAGAAGGTTGGGTGGATTCAAGCATCTGAGAAAGTGTGATTGAGGAATGGACACAAGTAGCCACAGAGATCTCAAACTCTATTAGCAATACAGCAATTAAAGGAATTAACTAAGAAGTTTCAAGCTAGAGAAACTCTGACCTAGCCAAAATTCCAAGGTTATCCATCATTAGATATTCCGATCTCTAGTATGAATGGAGGAATGAAGACAGAGCAAAGACCTCAGAATCTCACTTGTATGTCTGAATACTCTGATTTTTCAAGATCAGCCCTTAATATTTGAAAGCATCAGGCAAGAATTTAAAGGAGAGTCAACCACCAGCAATCTACCAAATCAATTAAAAAGACCTCACACAGAATTACATCTAATAGGCCTTCCCAGGCCTGGTTCTAGTTACAGTCACTTGCTCTAACATTTCTGTGGCAGCAAAGAGGAGATTATCTAGACACGCACTAGTACCTATAGCCACTGCTCTGTCTGGGCTCCTTTTTCACAGGGAGAGCTATTAGACAGTGGAATAGTCTTCCAAGGCAAGTGGTGGATTCCTCAACTAAAGACAAGTTTAAGGCTCAGCTTGACAGGGTGCTGGGCCAGCTCATTTAAACTGTATTCTTTATCTTAAAGGGTTGACTAGATGACCCCTGAGGTCCTTTCCAACCTGGTATACTGTGAAATATGCTTTTAAAGGAAAGGAGAAATAAAACTCCTACACTTACCCTTCCTTGAAATACTATGTTTGAGATGCTATTCCAGATGTGAAGGAAGCATATCTGAAAAGAATACCTGAAAAGTTTTGTGGGCAAAACGTAACCATGGCCATTTAAAAGCAAACAAACAAGAAGTTGCCTTTTTTTTGCTTTATACAGCTCATTAACCATTCGGTTATAAACTCCCCCAAAACAATATTGCTCAGGTGAACACTGTTAACCTTGCTGACAGACAGCAGGATATATTTGTTCTATATCTAGAAAGTTTGTGTCTAGGCGTGCACACACATTCTTTTAATAATCCTCTACTTCTTTTAGAGTAGGATTTCTAGATCCTAATTATTGCCTGAAAAAGTTAAAATAAGCAAGCATATAATGTTCTTACCCAAGCTGATATTCTCATATTTCCCCTCATGAAATCGTCCTTTCAATAAAACCACGGCACACCTGTTCAGTTCTCCTTCATCCCCATGACACACAATGCTCCAGCAATACTCAGGATGACGTGACAATATATTGTCTTAGGTCCCCAAAAGAAAAAAACCTAAGTGGAGTAAGTATACTTCCCGTTTATTTGAATGGGAATATCAGCTCCACACTAGATCTTCTGGCTGTGCTGACTAATTGTGGTTTGCTCATCTGTGCAGATTTGCTGAGAAAGTTCCTAGTGTGTACTGTATATTAGAACTGCTTAACACCAAACATCAATTGGTATTATTTCGGTGTCTTCTTTCATCTCTTATGATCTCACAGAGACTAAGCCCTTAGTGACTTCAAACGAAAGTTTTCCTCGATTACACATTTCTGGCCAAATCTCGTGCTCTGGCACAATTGCAAAAGATGGTAAAAATGATGTCGCAAAGGGCACAGGCTAAAGAAGACAATTCCATCAGCCTTTATTTGGTAACTTTTTTTTTTTCCAAAAGATAAAAGTGATTCCACAGATCAGAGAAAGAATAATCAGACTAAAATATTTTACATCCCCACACCTTTTTGAAGATAACTTACTGATAGCCATTTGCTGTAGACGTTCCATCACTCAATGTGTTCCAGGTTGGATGGGACCTTCAGCAACCTTGTCTAGGGGGAGGTGCCCCTGACATGATGGGGGGTGGAACTAGATGATTTTTAAGGTCCCTTCCAACCCAACCCATTCTATCATTAATTTCAGCCATTGCCTTACCTTTGTAATATTCCCTGGTTTAATTACCGAGAACAGAAAACTTTGAGTACCCTGCAACTGGGGAATCACACCAAAACGCAGATGCTTTATGGTCAGTTTTCTGTTCCTATCATCTCACCGAGCATCTGTGCACAATGTTAGTGATTATGAGTTGTATCATTCATTCCCCAGCAGGAGAAACAGTGCCAGAAATTCTGCTGCGTGTTTTGCTTGGCAGAAATAGAAGTCTCTCTGGAAGAAGAAAGGGGAAGGAAAGTGGAAAGAAAAGAAGGTACCCGAGTCTGTTATATTTTTCTGTCCTTGTTCAGAACAAATTTCTAAGTGCAAGCAGGTAAGAACAAGTCCTACACACTCCTAACCTTAAGACAGAACAACAGGAGGATTTAATTGGGGCCATACATTTTGTTATGGCATAACAAGCTCACAGACAACATTTCTGGTTAATTTTATTTTTTTCCCCTCCAGTCTTCAAAATACTTGAACACTGGAGTAGAAATCAAAGAGCATATGTTTTTCTATCAGACTTAGTTTGGGAAAGATCTGAGGAGTCATTTTAAGTTTTTGTCAGAAAATTTCGAACAAAGAAAACATTTTTGGACCACAGTGCCTAGCACTGAAACTACCTAGCGTAAGATAATGGAAAAAATATCTTCTTTTAAAAATCAAAGTAAGGCAGTGATCACGTAACAGCTACTTTTCATGTTAACTGTAGAGATCTTTCTGTAAAAACAGTCTAATTTCATCTATTTTGTTAGATTTCAAATTTTCAGAAGTTTATGGAATGAAAATTTTCAGCGACACCATACTGCCATTTGAGTTTACAAGTATCTTCTCCTGTTTTCCTAAAGCCAATCACATTCCTCCGATGTAGTAACGTAATAAGATTTCTATAGTGACAGGTGAAGCAAACAGCAGATTCTTCCTTTATCTTATATGAATTTTCAATAGAAGTTAAAAATTAAAATTAAACCTCCCTATATATAGCGCTCTGATTAAATATCCCACCAATGAACACACTTCTTCCAGACAGCAACAATTATAGATTACCTCACAGTGTTTTATCTTTCTTAAAGGTGTCTGCTTGTTCTCGTGCTTCCACTCAAATACATGGCAATAACAGGACAACAGATTTCCAAAGCTTGGATAATCAAATCTGTCCTCATAGGACCTTTGCAGTAAAAAAACTAATCTGTTAAAACTCTGTCCAATGGAGCCCACCTCGGGAGGAGAAGAAAGCCACCAGGGAGTGTTAGGCCATCTTGGCCAAGGCAGTAAATCCCGTGGCCATGCGGGTGCACAGGGAACCACAGCTGCCCAGATTTGCACTGGGAGTCAAAGGAGCATTCACAGAGGTTCAAGAGAAGGCAACTGAAATGACACCATAAAGACACAATTGACTTCTGGCCTCCCCACGGGAAAAGCCTGGCCAGCCTATAGAATCAGAGGACTCCGTGTTTAGTCTTTTTAATTAGCTGTTTTTCCTCAGTATCTTTTTAATTATTTCTACACAGTAACATCTAGGGAAGCTGCATAGAATTCATTTTTCTTCAGGGAAAAGAGATCTTGGAGCCCCTGGCAGCATCCCTCTAGCTTGCCTTCTGAGACTGGTCTCTTCACTGGTAGAATCAGGCAGGACTACAGGAGTTAATAAGCTGTTGGCCAGATGGTGTCTGTCCAAAGGTGTTGGCTTTGTAGACAACTGGAACTTCTCTTTGGGAATAAATCAGTGATACAGGAGAGCCAGCCTGCATTTCAATCAAGCACCAGCAGACAGACTATTAGCAGAGATAATTACCTCTGCTGTTTGCTTTTTTCTTCACCATTTTTTTCTTCCACCCCACCCCCCCTTCACCAAAACCAGTAGATGCAGACCCAGGGACTGAGACACAAAGGATCTCAAAGGCCAAAAAGAGCATTCTTCCAAACACTACAAGCAGAATGCTAAATATTATTTATTCAGATTCTATCAGCACTTATTCCTCCACTGTTAAGTTACTGAGTTAATACCTGTGCAATAACAAAACGGCACACAACAATATAAGCTTTTGATATCGTAACTTAAAAGACAACTTAAAGGCATACAGTATTGGTCTTGTGTAAATGAGGACACTCTTGTGGCCTTCTGACCATTATCAGAAGACACCTCAAGTGCTGATAATGCAGGCTTGGACTGTAGCAACAACTACATTGCTACTGTCTCAACTAAATTCATGTTCATGTTCCAATATGGAAAGTGTTTCCGTGCAGTTCAAGCCTGAAGGGGGGAATCTACTGATGCATCCAAACATGCAATATTACTGAGTCTAATTTAACACCATCAAAACATCTACATGGCTACAAAAGAACACTTATCCTATTCACTTTGTTGGCAGAAGACTGAAGATTTTTTTCCTTAGGGAAAAATGAAAGTTAAGATAGTAACTAGGAGTCCGAGTTTGTTTTCCTTTTTGACCACAGATGTCATCCTACCATGAACTAGTCACTTCGATAGCACCCACTTTATCTCTCTGAAAGGCATAATGCAAGTTATCTTAGCATGGTGGCTTTGGGGTACAGACCTTAAGGATCCTCAGGAGTAACACTAATAGGAGCTACCAATAAGCTCTATATTAGTGTGCTGATACAGAGTCAAAATAAGTACTCACATGAACTTTCTTCACCCATTCCTTGAAACAACCTGGAACCAATTTGTTATTCCAGAAAGTTCCCTCTGCCTGTAAACACATGACTTTTCAGAAAGCTCCCTTTTTAGGCAACACTAGAATCTCTTCCAGCTAAGCCACTGACATAATTCCACAAAAGGTGTCTGCATTTGGAGAGAAGATGGGCGACTTACCTCAGAGCTGCAGCCATCAAATCCCACAGTACATAAGTCCCTTCCCTCCATCCCATAGCATAACCATGTACTTTTATTGTTGTTAAGAAAATTAATTAAGTAGTCCAAAGGTAGCATATTTGTTCTTCTCAAGTGGTGGGAAGTGATTAACTGCTCTTCAATATCTGAAAGGATTTGTGGACTCACAGGCTCCTGGGCGAGAGAAGGTTCTTTGCAAACAGACTGCTCCAAGAGTATCAAGGCCAACAGAGGAATGCAATGGCTCTGATGCATTCCAAATTCACATTGTTCCCTGCTGCATCATGTATTTAGGTTCCCACATGCAGAGTTTAACTGCAGTGCACACATCTTTCCAAGGAAAAGAAGAAAAAAAGAAAATAAAAAAGAGGGGGAAAAAAAACAACCCTTAAAAAGAGGCTCTCTCCTCAAGTGACTTGGCAAACAGCTTCATTCCATAGAGTCAGTGCAAGGACTGAACTCCAGATTATTTATAAATCCTAATTTTAAAGGAAACTTTTTTTTTCACAGTACTAGGCTAATATGAACAGCCTTTTTAGAATCTTCACCGCGGAGTGCAAACTAAAAGCTGCTTTGTAGACCCCATATTTGTAAGTCTTAAAAAGCATCTCTCATCTAAGAAACTAGAGTGACACTATTTTCAGTTCAAGCTGTCTTGAGTTTCTCATGCAAGATCCATTCTTGGTAAACAATTAAACTATCAACACTGTGTTATGTCCAGAGCTTCTATCAGCTAGAATAGAGTTAGAGAGTGTTCCTACACTGAATGTAAAAAATGTTTTCTGCAATGTCAACTAAATCCTCCATGCAGATGACCTATGAACAGCACCATTTGGGAGAAGCACAAAACCAGAAAACCCACTAGCACACTTCTCTATGCTTTCGTGCCCTGACACTTCTTTCATCATATTATCCCCTTTTCCCATCTGTGTAATGCCAATCACAGTATAAAAATTCAACTGTAGATAGATCCTCGGAGTCCGCATAACAGAAGTTTTGCATGACTGCATTAATTTCTAAGTTACAAATCTGTGATTTGTCGTCTTCCTTCCCAGCTCTGACAAATGGACATGTCAGATGTTCATTAATGCCATTCGCTCCATTTAAAAAGCCCACATAGACCTACCTGCTGTCTTTCTGTTTGCAGATATATCCCTAACACACTATGGGCCATGGCCTTCAAATAACAAAATTAAAGCACTATGGTGGGGGGGAGAGGGGAGAAAAGGATAAGGGGGAAAAAATAATCACACAGAGAAAAGCATTAGGTAAGAGGCCCTGCAGCAAGGCATGGGTTCCTCAGCTTCTAATCATCTGCAGTTTTCCTGACAGCACTTGAGCCAACTTCAGTAGCAGTATGGATGCAGACCATCAAGCTTCCACCTTCATGTAATTAAGGTAATGCCTCTGCTTTGTTTATTGACTCTACCGTACAACACACGCATTCATCTGCCCCCCTTTGACACCTTATGCATTATAGAATCATTGAATCACAGACTCATTCTGGTGGGAAGGGACCACAAGAAGCCTCTAGTCCAACCATCTTCTCAAAAGGTCAGCTAGAATCAGACCAGCTTACTCATGGCTTTATCTTTTAGCCCTGAAAACCTCCAGGGATGGAGGCTCCACATCCTTTCTAAGAAAGCTATTCTACTTCCTGACTATCCTCACAGGGAGAGATTTTCCTCAGAGCCAGCTCATGCTGACGGTTCCCAATCAGATCCTCTTACTTCTGCGCAGAGATGTTCTCCAAGAGGACTCTCTCTGTGCTTGTCCCACAGAGAAAACGCTCATGAGTCTGCAGCTCCCTGTATTGCACTTTTAACCTTTTCTGAACATGGCTACAACATTTGCCTTTCTCCAGACTTTTGGGCTCTTCCCCAGTCTCCAGGACCATTCAAAGATGACAGAGAGCAGCTTTGTATAGATGCAAAACAACTCTAACAGCAGCAGTCTTGGATGCAGCCTGTTTCGTATTGTTGATTTGCATGGGTCAAGTTCTTTCAAGTCTTCCCTGACTCAGTCCTCGTCCCTTGATGGAACTCCTTGTCCTTCTTGAACCTCTTTATTAAGCACAGCGGCCTGTGAGGCCTCACTAGTGAAGACTAAGGCACAGGAACCTCAGGGTTACCTGTGCTCCTTGCCACTAATTTACCCGCTGCACTCAGCGGCCAACCCACACTCCTCTTGCTCTGCTGATGGAAACAGAGAATGAATCCCGTGGCCCCTTCCACCACGGCCACATTCAATACTGAGGCTGTAGCTAGAACAGTGGCAATGTGAGGTATCCACTGCTACCACCATTAACCATGACCAAATCTACACAGAAACAATGATTTAAAATATGCCATTTTATTCCACAGCACAGATGTTACAATTTTATACTAAATCAGGTCATGTTATAGACCAAAACTAACTTCCAAAAGTCTAAGAACAAAACTTTATAGATTTATACTTTTATGGCCTTTACTTCAGACAATAACTACTATGTTGCCTCTCAATCATACTGAAGCTTTCCTTATGGTTTCTGACTAGCCAAAGTGATCTGTGAAGACTAGATTTCATTCCAAGTTCCTCCATCAGACTGTGCAACTGTTCACAAGCGCAGCTAGATAAGCAATGCAGTTTGTTTCTTGGCTGCACATTATCCAAGGTATATATCATATTTCCAGTGCAAAATAATTACATGCTATTGAGCCCTTATTTAAACATCTATCCTTATAATCATTTAGTAGAGAATTTTAAATTAGCACTACTAAAGTGATACCATCTATCTTCTACTTATGCAGCTAAAAATTACATAGGACCAAGGTATCTGAAATAGAGTAAACCAGCAGAATGGTCCCAAAGGTCAAAGACCTGGTCTGAAATTAGAAGCCATACAAGAATCATTGGCATGGCTTTTTGCAGCTAGAGCACAGACTAGAAGTATTCTGTTTATCTGTGTATCGGTTTCAACCTGTACAGGAATATCAATTACTTTCCAAGGATAGCCCTCACCTTGTTGTTTCAAAAGTGAGGAGTGATAACAGCATGTGTTGATTTTCTTATCTTTCTCACAAAAATACTCATGATTTAAAATAAACACTAACCTTCCATCTTACGGAGAAAAGGGCATTTATTTACCAGAATATTTTGAAGGTGTGAAATTCAATATAATGAGATGTGTATTAAAGAACAAAGCTTTCTTTAAAAAATATATGTAATTAGATTACAACAGTCATTTAAGCAGATATTTCTATTGAATCTTTGCTACACTCCATGCTTGTCACCAAATTAGACATTGTCCCATGGCACGCATTATAAACGAGGTGATTCATTTCATGAGGTTTATAACCGGTGACTGGAATTATAATCAACAATATACATTAGTGTCTTCTAATATTTACACTATTTTAGAGCCTATTTGGATCTCCTGCTACTTTCATATGACAGTAACTCCCCTGTCTTTGTACAGACTCTTGATTTAAGCTGGGGTAGGTTAGAATAGAGCATCTACTTTTATATGAAGCATTCTGGGGCTCAAAAACATTTTTAAGGTACATGCTAATGTCAGACTATTTGCATACTACAAGACATTTTCCAAAACAAGAACAGTTTTGGTTTGTGGGGTTTTTTTAGATGTCATTTTGTTTTACTGGCTACCATCATTAACAAATTTTAATCCTTCACTGAGATAAAGTTGTAGGTCACTAACTCCCTCAGCCTTCCAGAAACAGCAATGGAATGAGACTACTTCTCTTCCTTTTTGAAGCTATATTCTGCAACACATGCAGCAATCCTGGCTGTATGTTCTCTAAGTTTGAGTAAAAAATTAAAACATAAAATGCGTTTTCTTACATCTACCATCAAATCCTACCAAGAAGTTTCTCCATTTCTCTCAGCAGATGATGTCTCCACTTCCAACAGCTGTAATTATTTAAAATGCATCAGAGCAACCTTTTCTGTAGGTACCTACATAAGTTTTCTACCATTTTTTCCTCTGGGCAGCCTGTTCCAGTGTCTCACCATCCTCAGAATAAAGAATTTCTTCCTAATATCTAATCTAAATCTACCCTCTTTCAGTTTGAAACTGTCACCCCCTGTCCTGCATAGGCTCCCAATATCTCCAGTTTTCAATCAACTCAATTAGGCAATACTGTCCCAGAATCACTGGCCTTGGGGAACACTTCCCAGGTTTGTGATTCCACAAATCCCACCTCTGAGACCTCTGGACCTCTAAGCTCCCTTCTGGAGGGACAAGGCCAAACCTATGTGAGAACCATTCTCAGTTGGTTCTTGGTATGGGAAAACAGAAAGAGTGGAAATTCTAGCTAAGCTATCCAATCCAACAGCTCCGGAGAGGTTCGATATCCATCAAGAGGTTTGCTTAGCAGGTTTGCTGCACAGCAACAAAATCGCGAATCCTAACAAGCAGAGTACCACAAGACCAATGATGCAAGGCTCTCAAGATCCTCAGCTCAAAAGCTGAACTAAGAGGTGGACAATTCTGACCTTAACACGACGAGAGCTCGTGTTAACCCTATCTCAGATCCTGCTGAACCAAAATCCCACTGACCTAAAGATGTTGTGAAGAAAACATTCCAGGCTTAAGAAGGTGACACATCCACATCCAGTTTTGTCTATCTCTAAATATTTGTCCACACTCAGAAGCGTCTTGTGCAGAAAATGACATGCTGAAACATTGATCCTCTATGTTAATTAGAGAAGGAAATAAACCTCTGCAAACAGGAAAATGTTTTCCAACAGATAACCACAAATTGAGCTGAGCTACATACACTCTGTTCAACAGCTCCAGTCAAAACTATCAAGTATAGGACTGATTATTACACACAGCTGGGAGACAAGGAACAACAAGAACAACATTCAAATGTTATTTGGGGATTATTATAAATCCAATGTATGTTACTCATTAAACTAATTGATAGCGAGTCATATTCTTGCTAAGATGGCCAATGCAACATGATACCGTGAAAGCTGGAAGTGGAGGGAAGTGTTCTATCCTCCAAAGAGCCCTTGATGGTGACTTCATGGGATTTAAAAAATATGGCTTTGGAAGTACAAACGTGGGATAGCAGAACCATATATATTCCAAGAAACTTGAAACGTTTATACTACTACAAGTAGCGATATTGTCTAGGCCACTGAAATACCACCTTCAACATTTAGCTAAAGACACCAGTTTTGTTTTTCTTATTATTACTGTAAGCATAAATCTAGAGTATTTCCACTGAAGATAGAGCTTCTGCACAGCATTGCCTAGAGAGCAAAAGAGTACCACTATCTTACCAAAATTCATTAACTCTTCCTAAGTCTAAAGGTATAGCTGGGCAACAAGAATGATCAAAACATAATTAAGTGGCAGAAATTCATAATGATGCCAACATTTTATAATCCAAATATGAAGGGCAATTACGATAAAGGAAGAGCTCAACAAGACAGTAGAAGCCCTAAGCTT
>WEIS01061174.1:0-21404 GCA_013389965.1 Todus mexicanus | reverse complement strand
AAACAACCAAACCCCCCAAACTTCAAAAATTATCTGTTCAGTAGGTGAAGCCAAATGGAAGCAACCCCTGTGAGAGCACACAGAGGGTCCCACCTGGTTCCACACAACCATTTCAGGAGATACCTGGCAGACACATGACCACATATCCACTCCAATTCAGTAGTCTGTAACTCTCACTCTGATCCAGGGTGTGCACCAAACTCAGGAACTCTGAAGAATTTGGTGGTTCAACAGCCTAGATGTGATCTGTGGGGGCATTTCAAGTCATCTAGCTCCTAAAACAACTTTTGAGTGCAAGACTCTGAGGAAAATGCACTTTATAAAGCTCTCTTTGAACTCAAACATTTAACGTAACTTTAATCTACAAAAATTAACCAAGAAAAGCCCTGCTTTCCTCTTCTTTTCCTTTTATTCCTTGGTATTGTGAATAAAAGTGTTTTCAATTGGCTCAGTTTCAAGATAAATTCAACTCTTCAGTAAAGCTCACAAATTAGCTACAGTGATAAAATCAGCACATATTGCAGGCATTTTAATTGTATTGAACTTTCTGAGTGAAAAGAGACATTATAAGGTCCTCTTCGATTCACATGTACATTCACTAAAAAAAAAAAAAATCACCCAAACCTCTGTGTGAACTGCTGCTACCTACTGGAAATTAAATAGAAAGGCATTTGTTACATATATGCTTAGATTAGGAGGCAGATCAAGAAGAATAAAGCAGCACACTCCCTAGAATACTGCCCATAAAATGTGTCCTGCTAACTTGATCTAATAAGATGCTAGTTTTAGCTACTCATGCAATTGCTCCAGCTAAGTTCATCAAATGATTTGGATGAACTCTTAGGCTTTGGGGGATTTTTGAATTTGTATTTTTCTTAAATGGTCTCAGATGGTTTATTCCCACGTATCAACTTTTATACCAGATAGTTCAGATCTTCTAACTAGACACATCTCTTCTTCTACTATACCCTGAACAACAAATGTTCCCGCATGACTTAGATACAGCTTCAAACATCAAAAGATGCACCTTACCAAATTTCACTTGTCGTGAAGACTGGCATCAAGTTCAACATAACCATCAAGGCTTCTTCTCTGCAGTCAATGAAGAAAGACAGACACCCCAGTATGTGATTCAGCTCACATATTCCAGGACAAGATAAAGCATCCGCTGGAAGTACCTCCCTCTATCCTTTTGAGGCAACCTACACAACCAGCCCAGACTGATAGCTAACTTTCCAACCCTATCGCTTAAATGAGATGAATCCCACCCTTATTGCTTAAGGCTGCACCAAATTACCGAGAGAAAACAGAGCATGCTCCAGTATGTTGATTGCCCAGCTGAGATCCTGCTGGAGCTTGCTTAGCTTTCCTTTCTGTGGAAATTAGAGCAATAGGATGCAACAAAGCAGCAGCCTTGTGCACTCCAGGGTCATAGTCTGAAAAGGGGCCAGAATGCAGTCTCAGGCAGCACCTCAATAATATTAGTAATGGCAGCTTACAGCTGTACAACCTTCCATTGCTGTAGATGTGCCAGACAGCACAGTGCTGTGCTGCAGAGAGGTTCTGGAGGCTCCTTGGAACAAGAGAGTCCAGAAGCAAGGTAGCTGCCTTGACCCAGCCCCGCGTATCAGCTTTTCATCACAGCTAATTAGCTACTTTAATTCATCACACTGTCTTTGTTATATGCAAGCTACATGGTTCAAAGCCAGCTTGGATATATCTTCATTATAAATACAGCCAGAATGCCTGGGAACTCACACAGTAATGTACTTTAAAAGTTGCCTCTACAAATAAAGTATTGGAGATACATTTTCCCCACACAAAAAATTATTTTCTGGAGCATAGTTCAAGCTCAAGGGAGATAAAGGAGGAGAACTGCACAAGGACAGATCCTGAACTACAGGAGACAGCCTACCAAACCACAACAAACAAAAAATATTTCCATATTGTGGAATCTATGTAACTCCAATGTCATTCATTTCCCAGTGCTTATATACACAGATAAGCTTATGAAGTAGAGGTAGAAAACAAATGTCTCTTTCTATCCCTTCAACATTTGTGAATGCTGAAATTTTCAATCACATGTTATAACTAGGTATTACGCAAACACTTGTATTTTTCAATCTATGTTTCAATGAAGGATATTTGACAGGGCAGTACCTTTGTGAGCTCCAGCAATGACAGAGCTGGCCCTGGGGACAGCTCCACACTTGGGTCTGGGATAGCTGAGACATGGGCACAGAGTCACCAGTGTGACTGTCCCATTCTTCACTGCTTGATTTCTTCCAAAAAGTGGTATAAAGAGCAAAATTAACTAGGAGCTCATCTGGCAGTCAGTGTCTACAGTGTTTTGTGGTGAGCAGGCTAGGCCGGAGCCTTCAGCTTAGCCTGATTCACTATCAGTGAGAAACTGGCTGCTCCTACTTGAAGGATTGCACTTAAACTTCAGAAAAATACCATTTGTCTGCAACTACCTGAACACCTTTGCTTATCCTGGGCTCTGAGATGAAAGCAGCAGCAAGCAAGGAGCTGAAAATAATGTTTCTGCATTGCTGCATTTTACTTCCTTTTCTTGGACCCACAGCCTGCTCATACACACGCTGGACAACAACGGCCTTGACCTCCCCACAGGATCAAGGCCAGAGTGAGGAGCTGCTATGTGAGGTCCTTTCCTCCCAGATGCATACATAGACCACAGCCTTCATTCTTGACACAAAACACGAACATTGAGCTCACATCTCTGCCATAGCAACACTAGGGAGAAACAGCAGCTGCACGCAGCACAAGCCACAAGTAGCTGAAAGCCTCAGCAGGACATTGGGCAAAGATTTCTGACTACAAGGCAGGATCAGAGGGATGTGTTTCCATACCACATGATTGAAATTAGCTGGTTTCTTGAGGTTTGAAGACTGGGAAGTTTGAAGTAATTCTTATTTATTCAAGCAATACCAATGAAGAGTGGGAAAAAACATCAGCACATATCTATCATCAACCTGTCTGCTTGATATATATACCATATGTCTTTCCCACACATATTCACCGCTTTCTTTTGCTGGATTTAGCCTGCACATTGTTTTGGAATGAGACTCAGTCTTTCTGCGTATCTGCCATCTCTAAGTGAGGTTATTACCATAAAATCATTAGTAGCAAAGGCAGAGAGAGTTGCTCAGGAGACTCTGACTCACATTTTACACTGAAAGTCAATGGTGCAATAGCTTTTTCTGGTTACTCACTGGCAGACATCAGAATGACATGGAACTCAATTTTGATATAAATATATTTTGGCAGTACCTGATGGCAAGGAGCAGCTTAATACAACTACAGAACATAAGGCCAAATGCTCTACTTCCTAAGTGTTGTTTATGGTATGCAGGAAGACCAGAAATGAGCTCTATATTCCCCTTCTGGTATGGGGAGCTCTCAGCAGAAACAGACCCTCAGCATCACCTTTCCAAAAAGCTCAAGAAACAGTCATGGGGGCTGACAGGAGCACAATGCTTTCTGGCAGCCTCCAGTTGGGCTGGAAGCTATTGCCAACTGGTAAAATTCTCGTCTTAGCTTTAACCTTCTTATCCGTACCAGGAAGAATTGATCCTTCATCTTCTAGGAACAATAATAAAATTTGCTAGAAGTAGATGTAGGTTTCTGAGAGTTCACTGAACGTATATGTGTGCAATAAAACTAGCTAACTTTGAATTTTGTACTCTAAAGCTGATTTCATGTGATATGAAAAAGGATCAGTATTGTTCTATGGGCTTCTGAGCACAGTAACTCCATGACATGTGCTAAAAATCTGCCATCTTCACTGCCACAATAAAGATATTAGTCATAGAATCATAGCACCAATCTGCCCTGGGGGAAAATTTCTTCCTGACCCCAGGGGTGCTGATGATCGTCTGTTCCCTCAGCATGGGAGCAAGACCTGACCCTGCTCCCGCAGGCTGGTCACACCTCCCAGGAGATGCCCAATGCCTATTCTGCCTCAACCTGGAGCCATCTCCAGGGCTTCCCAGACTGGCCAAATGCCTCCGGTCTGATCGATCTTGGGAGTGAGAATCCTTTCCGTGCCTGGCAGGACACTAGCAGTTGCACCAAATCACTGGGACCCCTGGCAACATCTCTACATACCATTTCTTACAGCAGCTGCCCCTGGCTCTTCAGGGGATGAGGATGGCGAGCTCTGCAGGGCTCCTCAAGAAGGTGAATATTCTCTTGGTGTTGCCTCTGCTCTCCAGCTGAAAAATGCCGACAGCCTTGGGCATCTCCAGGACTTGGTGGTTCTTCTCATCTCCAGCAGCCTTGTCCCACCTTTGGTCTTCCTCCCTCAGCCCCCTCCAAGTAATTCCCGTGGCTCCTCAAGGGCTCCTCTGGGCTGTGCTGGGGCTGCCCCCAGGGCCAGCTCTGGCAGCAGGACAGGGCGGGGGAGGTGCTGCCTTTTCTCCTGCCCCAGGCCACTGTGACTGCTTCGTTGTCAGGGGCTGGCCCAGTGACATCAGGGTGACCGCCCCGTGGGCAACNATGTTTGTGTGTATAAACCACGCTTCAGCCATGGGGGTAAAACTTTCAGAGCTCATTTGTCACTTTAACCTTTCTGAGAGTTATTTGCTTCTCTCAATTTGTGGGAAGATGTTCAGCTCTTATCTAGAACCCTGGTGAGTCTCCTTTTCCTTTAGGATTTAGTATTTTGCATACTGAAAGATGAAGGAAGGCACTGTTCTTGTCGGTTTGTACATTGGTGCCTGTATTGGTATGGCCCTTCAGGCAGTGTAAGTAAGGGCATTTATACCCCTTGGTTGTGGTGATGCTACAAGTGAAAGAAAGGGGTTTGGTTCCCTCACCATGAACTCAGCAGAGACATAGAGATCATGTAGAATTTCCTCACCATTCATAGAATCACGGAATGATAGAATGGTTTGGGTTGGAAGGTGCATTAAACATCATCTAGTTCCAAGCCCCCTGCCATGGGCAGGAACACCTCCCACTAGACTAGGCTGCTCAAACCACCATCCAGCCTGCCCTTGAACACTTCCAGGGAGGGGGCATCCGTAACTTCCCCGGGCAAACAGTTCCAGTGTCTCACCACCCTCACTGTAAAGAATTTCTTCCTAATATCTAGTCTAAATCTATCTTCTTCCAGCTTAAAGCCATTACTCCTCATCCTATCACTACAAGCCTTTCTAAAAAGCCCTTCCCCAGCTTTCTTGTAGGTCCCCTTCAGGTGCTGGAAGGCTGCCATAAGGTCTCCCCAGAGTCTTCTCCTCTCCAGGCTGAATGCCCCCAACTTTCACAGCCTGTCTCCACAGGTGAGGTGCTCCAGCCCGCTGATCATCTTTGTAGTCTGATCACTGACATCCATTACAGAATATTCTTAAATCCTTAACAAAATTCGCCTTGCTGAAATCTGATGGACTATGTCAATTAAATGCCAGTGCAGTTTAGTTAGGGACCTGTAAGAAAGGATTCTGTGGTACATTAGCATGTTGCTGCCTCTCAGCACAAACACAAAACTCAGCTGCTGAACAGAGTGGCTCTGTCTCCCAACATAGTCTTAGAAATGATTCTGAGGCATGGTTTCACCTATCCCCAAATCTGAATCGAGTCATTTAAAGAGATAATATAACCTTTCACATACCTGTTCACCTAGAATATGCTTTCTTCTATATGGTATATGAGACTGGGGGAAAAAATAAAAAAACATGAAGAAATTAATTCCAGATCTGAGAGAAGCTTTTTAAAAAAATTTTCCTTTAATTTATAGATACGCACACACAGAGTAACCTCTCTGCTTTGTTTTAAATGCCTGATGGAAACTAGCTTCACAGTTGATGCGACATCTGGGTCTCATGGGACATAAGGAAAGAACAGCTTGATCTACAAATGGAAGTGCAAAGTTAGTTACATCATGTTTTGATTTTTAGTAGCATGGGAGGACCAATCACACACAGTTTACACTGGAAATGATACACCAATAAATATAGGTGGGAAACGATGCAACTAAACAGAAAGAAAAGGCAGCCTCAGTACCATTCTAACCAGTGTGGGGGTGGGTGATTCTCAATAAGACAGATGAAGTAAGCTTGTGCACTATTGTCCAGAAGGATGTCTAGCTCCATGGAGTTGATCCAAATCAGATCTGATATACATAGTCCTTGAAGCAAACACAGCTGCACCAACTACCTCGGACTTTTTTAAACACAAGTATTAATAAGATTTTTTCAGAAGGGGTAGGGAGTTTGTTACAGTTTCTTCTCTGTATAACTAATACATTAGCGGATTTTTGGTTTTCATTCTCCTGCTATTTGGATAATTCTAATCCTCACTATCCTCATACAGCTCCTAGCAACCATGTGTTAAGGAAAAATACATGTTTATCAATTCATTCTGTTTATCAATGTATTTCTAATAAACTTATATGACTACTAACTCCTCAATATTCAGAAGAAATGCCTAAGAGCAAATATTCTGTTTGTATGTAACTTGATTAAAACTAAACATAATGTAACTGCTCACAGGTGATGAAACAGCTGAAAAAATCTCCAGTTCCCTTCTGACTACTGGAGGGACAAAGAGGATTCAAAATGCAAAATTAGTTTCAGACTTAAAAATGAAATTATGTTAGCCATTCAGATCTAGTGTAAATGCCAGTGACTATTAAGCCAAAAAGATAATCTTCCCCCCAGGAAAAAAAAAAAAAAAAAGTCTTAAATTAATCTCCAAGCATGAGATTAGTTCAGCAAAATTACAGTCTAGCCTCCCTTCCACCAACTCAAATCATATACAGCCCTATTCTGTAAAAGACCAAGTATCCTCCTTTCACCCTGATTGCCGATAATTCCAATAATGCTTGCCAGGACTGCATCTAGGGTTGTTATTTACACCATGTTTTGCACTAACGAAGTAATCACGCTCATAAATGAATACAGAATCAAAATATGCTTATTTTGTATTTCATGATTAAACAGAGTGAAAATGTTTTTTCAGCACAGTTTTTTCTACCATAGGATGCCACTTCTCACAGCATTCATGGTCAGTGCCCACTGGCAAAGAGACCAAACTAGACCTAACTCTTAACTGGGCTGTTTGGCTCACCATTAGCTTAGCAAAATGGAGACAGCCAAGAACTCACCGTCCTAGTTTCTTAGACAGCCTGACAGTAGCTGCTAACTCCCCCATTGCAGGACAGTGAGACAAAGTCGTTCTTATTTCAATAGGATCACAAAGCAGTTTCATCTGCAGCCCTGGCACAATCACTCCAAAGGCACAGAAATAGATCATAAATTAATCCTTTGGTGTGAGAAATAGCAACTTCAATCCATCCTCCAGCCGCGTTGTGGTAGCAGAACTCATGCAGGTCCAGCAAGCAAGGGAACAGTCCAAAGAGAGCCCAAGCCAAAGCAAAATGTTGTCACTGGTATGGATAACCTATGGTGATTATCCAAGTGGCCTTGTATAAAACACCTTTTACAACCATTTGTACTATTCAAGCCTTCTGAGCCCTCCTCCCTGATGGGTGCCTCTACATAATGTACAAACATAGGCACACTTTCAAGGATGTTACCTGGAACAACCTTCAGTCCATAGTCCTGATTTAGGAAAGGATTTAATAGCATCTATCTATGCTTTTTGAGTAAAGCTGGAAATGTACTAGAACTACTGATACGGTGGCATTAAATTTATGCTTAAATAGTCTCCAGAATAAGTTTCTCCTAGAAACTTTAACTGACAGAGAAGGAGGCACAGAGAGATAAAGCCCCTTGCCAAGGACCAGTCAAGCAGTCTGTGGCAGAGCTGGGCACTAGCACTAGACTTGCTGTCAATCAATTTAGTACTTTAACCCCAAACCACTTATTTTATTAGAAGAGTAATCAATAATTACATAGAATATTTAATATGCAACTGGATAGAAGAGAGGACAGTCAGGTGAAACCTGAGCAATGCTCTAAAATCAAGAGAGCATACCTCCATCACTGAAAAAAATGTGAAGGTCAGTACAAATGTATTACTATGGTAACCCCATTTTATAACAGTCAGTCCACTGATAACATGGAAAAAACCACTATGAAACCATTCAACAGAGCAAGAATGTAAAAATTCAAAATCACTCTTCGGATCTGCAAAACACTACTAAACATATTACTATTTTAAGAATTCTGAAGTAAGATATGAAGCATATGCACTACTACTGTGTCAAGAATATAAAACATTCTTATCTATAGAGTAGTTCAAGTAAGCAGAGAACAACATCGAAGGAAATAACTGGCAAAACCTACCAAGTATACAATTTATTCCACAGATATACCTTAACTATTTTCTGTTCCTTGCAACCTGTAAGATTTTATTTTAAAATAAATTGTTTCAGAACTTGACTCCATCCTTTCACTTCAAGAAAAATGAACGAATGGTTTCTGCAAAAATTCCTTTGCATCTGTAAAATATATCTTCCCCTTCAGCTAGAATCTGTAAAAGGACATTTTCCTTATGTCAGATTTTGCCATCAAAAGTGTAATTCTGGCTCAGTTATTTTTGTTTCTCTTCTGACCTACTTGACAAGTTCAAATTAAGACAACAGGTAAAACTGAGTCTTGTTATCAGAGCTGCAGCTCAGTTACTTCAAAGGCAGCTGGGAGCAATAGGTATCTTCCCGGACATGTCCAGAGAGGCAGAGAAACTTTCACATTTTGTTGTGGAAAGTTGGTCTGCAAAAGTTCTACAGAGAATTGAAATGAGCAGGAATAATATTCCATTTCATTACATGCATTCAACATTTTTTAACTGAATGGCAGAGATGCAAGCTCAGGATTTTGTCCTTGCTGCTTGCCAACCAAGTCAGACCTTCTGCCCTTTCTTATACTTCAGTCTGCTTAATGAAGAGCAACAGGATACAAAATCTCTGATTCAGCTCTGAGTCTATTTACAAACCATCAGCCCAAGAAAGAGAGTAGTAGATCCTGAGGTTTCGCCAATAAGCTAAATTCAAGCTAAGCCCATCCTTGTCTTTGACATACAGATGTTAGCAGAGAGGCACTGTTTACCCAGAGTAAACAGAATGGAAAGATTTTTTACATAACTGATGAAGCTTCAATGAGCCCTTACTACAGTATCTGTAAGTCTAAACATATATGTTGACATTCATATTAAAACTTCCAATTTTTAAAATCATAAGATATAACTGGTTTTCACCTTCAAAGTGTGATTAGATTCTGAATACAAAATTCAGCCAACTTGGAGGCACAGATCAGAGAGATGAGTGAAGATCAGGCCAGGCCATTTTCTCAGGTAAAAGGATGTGCTACAGAGAAAGGTGAAAAAACATAAGCTTAATTTCTGACCAAAGTTCATTTCATGCATACACTTTCAGAATGAGGCATTTGTAACTTCTGTGCTGGAAACATGTCTTAGAAGTACCACCTAACAGGAGCAACAAATGGCAAATTACGATGTGCTGGCCTCTGAAGAAGCACAACTACATTTAGGTCCCTGTTCCAAGCCAGAGAAAGCAGAGGTTCGGAGCTTTATTCACCATTATGTACTTTCATTGTCCTAAATACCTGAATAGTTTCTCTTGCAAGATAGCAGGTTTCAATTTTTTTGCTCTCACTGTTTCTAGCAAATTTCAAAATATCTGAAGTTTTCCTTACGTTAAACCAAGACCAACAAGAAAAGCTGTGTTCAAATGGTATTTTATGCATCCTGAAAGCTTTACAAAACCAGTTCATAGCTCACTACGCTACACTCAGCCCTGGCATAAGCGATTCCATAGGCTTGCTAGTTTAGCAAGGTCTAATTTAACCCTGATCTCTAAGCTGCTCTTGGACAACCCCCAGAGCTGCTTCGATTTATTATTTTCTACCACAAGCAACTATTCCACTATTCAGCATCAATTTAAAATCAATTGCACAGCACCACAGTCAGACAGTTATTCAAATATACCTCACACAGATAAGGCTCAACTACACTGGAGCAGTGAATACATAGGAGAGATTCATCACCAACTCAGTTGTCAATAAAAGATGTCATCATCAAGGGACTGTGTGAATTAAAAGAATGTGGACACATTTTATGACTTAATTGTCTTGTATTTCATTAAAACCAACTTTTAATCTTCTCTTCACTTTTTTTCATATTGATGAATTGGAGTGAACGAGACATGACGTTTTAAGTAGTACAAGCCTGTGCACGGAGCCCGAGGTCTAAGCCATAATAAGCAGTGAATACTTTTGTCCTGTTCTTGCCAATTATTTGAATGACTGCAGCCAATGCTCAGACCACTGGAAAATTTTGTCTTGCCCAAGTGTGGATTTCACTGGTGAACTTCTCCACGTGGATTTATTTTACTATCCTCCTGGCCCATCAGAGCAGCCACAGCAGCACTCCAGGTCCCAGTGACAGGTCAGCAGATTGTGTGGTTGGCACAGCAGACAGAGACCTGGGGTACAGCTTCCCACAGAGCAGACCTTGGCCAAACCACCCTGCAGGTCACCAAGAAAGGACTGAGGAGCACCAGACAAAGGAGAGTTAAGTGCCACCGAGCAAATGGGGTAGAAACTCTGATTTTGTTTCCAAGCTAAGTGCTATGAGAACGCACTTAGAGATGTTGTGTAACAGACCAAGAATCTTGACAGCTCTTTGGGTATATACTTATCAGATACTAAAACCAGCTCAAGAGCAATGGGAAAAAACATGCTGAAGGAACATTTCTCACGATGGGGAACAAGCCAATGGAAGCAAAAGGGAGACAAACAGGAGAGTCAGGAATAGGAATGGGTAAGATTCCACTACAAATGGAGTTATGAATTCTTCTTACACTGGAATTTCAATTTCATGCCACAGACAAACAAAGAAAACCAAGCAAAAATAAAAGAGTTTTGGCTTATCTATTGTTACTCAAAGCCTCAAATCCACTGCATTTGTACTGTGGCTCGTCTTTGATTTCGTTTTTAATTAAAGGGCAATAAACCTTTTCTTCTAGATTCAATAATATGGAACTCTATGGAGCTCTACGTCCAAACAAGTTTTCAGCAGTGTAAGCATACAGTCATCTTTTATTATTACTACCACTATTATTATTACATGCTTTTTTTTCATGCTTTGTCACCTGTGTGGCTTCTGTCCTTATCTATCATGAAATAATTTATCAGTGCCTTACCTATGGGAAAAGGAGAGGTTTCCTTTTCTTCTTCCTTGAATGCTATCTGCTGCAAGACAAAATGTAGCACCTGCTGTTTTCTATCAATTACTTATGAATAGAAAAAAACCCCACTGTATCTGATACTGTATTTCTTTGTGAAGAAGTCAGCTGGTTATATTTTTAGATGGAATATACAATTAGTATATACACAATATAATCAAAATAAAATAAGGACAGAGCTAAATCTGCTTTTGTAAGCAAAAGGAGTGGCAAATGTGAAAATAGGTCACCTTACAGTCTCCCGGCCCTAGAGATCTGCAGACAGGCCTCTGACAGGTGCTGGAAGCTCTGCTGGGGTAACAGGCTGAGGCAAGGACCCGAGGTGTAGTGTCCAGCCTACCCCATATTGCGGATCTCAGCCCTGCAGCACCCACCCACAAGCCAGCCTTTGGGCAAACACACCCTCAAGACTGCTTGCTGCCTGGGATGCCACCTCTCTATACGAGGGATTACCTAGTGTTCAGCACCCTCTGTGAGGAAGGAGGATAGACAATCTAGCAGACATTTAATAAGCAAACTGCAGGAAGATCAGAGTCATTCATGGGCTGCAAAAGAACTCTGACACATTCTGTGTCCCATTTTGTCAGAGGAAACACACTGGGATCAGCTGGGATGTAAGCCTGTAGCTCCATATGCATCCTGCTTTCTTCAACATGCAGAAACACACCCTGGTGTGTTTGCTGGCACTAAGTTTTTTATTTGCTAGCAATATTTGCCAGCAAATATTTGCTGGCTCTAAGTCCTTGTGACTGACGTATCAGTGCCAGGGAAGTCCTTGTACAGATGCATTCATTCCAGAAAAATTGCACTTTCACAGAGAGAGATGAAAGCATCTCATAATTTTCCTGTTACAAACCGTACCCTCAGGAACAGCATTTCGACAGCAGAGATCAGCACAACCACAACAGCATAACCATAGCAGCATTATGTCTGGCCTAAGGTCCTGCTGCTCGACTCCTCTTTTCTCTTCAGCTTTCTCCTGTCTGGATCACAACCTTTCACTTTGTCTTCAGCTTTCTACTTCAACTTTGATCATCAATTCCCTTGCTGCTCAAAGGATGTTGATGCCAGCACGATCCATTGCTGACGACATGCATTGACTATAACAGACAAAGTAATTTGTGGGGAAAAACAAAGTGGAGGAGAAGGACAGAGAAAAGAGAACAGGAGAGTGGAAAATGCGGAGGAGGAAAACCTCCCCAGAGGCCAGTCAGTAAGGGCAGCCATGGGGTCCCAGGAGAGCATCACCCTCTGGATAGTATCTTCAGTGGTGATGACAAGAGGAGGAGAAGGACTTTTCCCCTCATCCTAAATGTTTCATTGATACCCACTCAGTTTCCCTACGGATTGCTCCTGCTTATGGTGCTGTTAGCAGTGACCAGAGTACACTAATCAGGTGCAAGCACTGTACATCGACTGTTAAGCTTTTGTCCACACATATTACTGAATAATGTTTATCGAGCATTTGGGTGACCATTATCTACTTTGTTGTGAGAGTGTTTAGTTTCTCTAATATAAATTAAAATCTACAAAACAGGAGGAAAGAAGGAAGGGAAAGAAGGGTGATTCTCAAACCAGTGCCAGCTACTTCCACAGAAGCCCATCATAACAACACTGTCAGGGTTTGCAGGTGCAAGTCCATGCAAATGGTACAAGAATAACAGCTTGAAAACAATTATGGAAAAATGCTGGCACTGAGGCTGCTGCTAACAGCTCAATGGCTTCAGAGGGAGGTTACAGAGCTACCGTGAGCAGGTTCTTGCCAAGGCCAAGGCACTGTGATATCTACAGCACAATGCAACACCCCTGCAGGACAGCACATCTTGAAATCCATTCCTCCTCCTGCCCCAGATTTTCTTTCTCATACAGAGTCAAACCAGGTTGATTTCCAGTGTAATCAATATGAACAATTTATTCATATTTTAGTGTTTATATAATAATTATCTCACTGTCTTTCATAACATAGCTCTCAACTCGTACAGAGGTAGCAATGTCAGAACTAGGCATGGGTCCGCAGATTAAGACAGATTTGAGCTTTCTGAATTCCAAAGATTGCAAAGAGAATTTGTGCCATCCTATCCTTGAATTAAGCTAGTAGGCTCACTATGGTTTTGGTTATTACAGGTAGAGCAGGTTTGTGTCAAAAAACAGAATTCAGATCAGCAGGGGAATCTCAGCGAGAAGGCTGAGGACTGCATGCACACGGAGAGTAAATTATCCTCTCATCTTCCAAACTGCTCCCTCTGGATCATATTAATGATATGCATTAGTTGTGTGCACCAGCACAGAAAAAAAATAGAGCCATGTTTCTGAACAATAAATGATCTCTTTATCAAGAAGAGATAGGTGGACTATATAGACAGCAGCAGTTAGACAAATAAACTAAGTTGTCAAATAAACAATTTGTGAACTTCATATTGCTTCCAAGGATTAACTCTAATCTCTCCATTTGGATTCTCTCCTCAGCTTCCATTACAGGCAAGGTAAAATTACAAGTGTCTGCGATATGTGCAGCCTGGCTGGGCCACTGTCCGTGTTTCTCTGAATAAAGAGAGGATTTCAATTATTAGCATTCCCTGGTTAATAGGAGAAGAAAGATGACAGAAAAATATTCAGGAAGCTCCAAAAAATCCACTAAACACCCAAGACAGCAATCCAAGCAGTTCCTTTCTAGCGTAATCTATGACTAAGTATATCTATTAACGCTGTAGACTGCTAAATAGACTGAGAACCCACCACTGAACCTGAAAGTGAAGATCCAGGGTAAGACAATACTAGGCAGGCAAACATGAGGACTCCACTTCAGTCCCTGAAAAAGCTACAAGTGATTTACTACCATTGGCATAGTAGGGAAGATAAGCCCACTGCCCTGTGTCAGGGTGGTGGGCCAGCCAGCAGGGCACTGTCCCAGGAAGGGTGCCCCTGGTGCTAGGCAGCATGAGTTCCTAGATACCCACTCAGCCCACAAAGGAATCATGTCCGTGCTTACCTGGCAATCAAGCCACGCAAAGCACAACGGCATTCCCCAGAAGGGGTTGTAAAGTCAGATTTCTCCCAGGGTGCTCCTTGACTCTTGTGTAGAAGGTGGGTGGCAACGTCAACACCAGACTGGTGATTAGGACCATCCTGTGTCTTCTCCTATGGATTTTCTGTATTACTAGCTGAAGGGTCCCATGTAACTGAACTCCAGTACATGCTGGAGGTGCTACATTCCCTGTGATGCCAGTGGAGAGGAAAAGAAACATTATGAAGACTAGATCCTCATTGAAGGCTGATGGGTTTTCTTTTGCCAACTTTAAGACATTTCCAGACTTATCTAAAATACTCAACATTCATTTCCAAAATGGTGCCATCGGTCTCCTGTGTTTCTTCTAAACAACCACACCTAAACCTGCTACAGTGGTATTCTATCAGATGAAGATGCTTACAACCTTATATCTTTTTTTTCATGAACAATCTACAACTTCATTTGGAAAAGGAATGAAAACAAGACAAATATATAGGGCAGAAGAGTAATTCCAGAAAGATAGTAACAAAAAGCAAGTCTTTCAGCTCCCACAAAACCCGTACATACACAAGCATTAGATCACGCACCATGGCAATGAAATAATTTGCCCTCTCAATTTTTACCTGCCACCAGTGACTATTCAGGTACTTCTAACAACTCAGTTTTAACAATTATGAAAATATAATGTCTTGTTAAATCAGAAGATGACTTGTATTATATTTGGGGGGGGGGAGGGGGAAATAAAATTTAAAAACCCAAACACACAAAACAAAACAACAAGCAGACATTCAGTGGAACAATAATATAGAGAACGAGACAACAGATTTATATTCCATGAGGCTGTAGCTTCAGTTACGGACAAGACATCATCGTGTACACCAAATTTCACTGTTACAAAAGCTTGGTTTAAACTAGAAAGTGTCACCCAGTTAGAAACTTTTATAAAGGAAGTCTTGAAAAAGAATAAACATAAAACCATTTGCAGCAAGCCTCCAGGTCTTACTTAGATGTGCACTTGACTTTTAAGAATCAATCTACACAAAGTCCTTGGCCAAATTGTGCTAGAGCTTAAAACTAACAGATTCTTGCTAAAACTGCGTGATTGAAATCGTCCTGGGTTATCTTAAACTTTTCAGATGACCTCCCACGGCACAGCACAACAGGAGTGAATCGGTTTAAAGCACATGACGTCCTCCAAGAAGTACAAAGTTACTATCAGAGCCTTGTTTCTGACCCAGAAAGGAAGACTGCCTTTTTGTTACAGAACAGATGGTAGCAGGAAATCAGCATTCAAGTGTGCATCTTACAATTGGCATTTAGCACTGTTTCCAGTTTTTAAATGTAATTTTCCTCTAAAAAAATACAATCAAAGCATTGCAAAAACTGCATTTCTGTCTTCTCCTATGGATTTGTAGGTTAAATATCTGAATATACCAGCAAACAAACTTTTTCTTCTAAATCTCAGGTCTACAAATTCACTCTAGAGTACTGGAAGTCAAGCTGGGTTGTTTCCATCTCAAACATTAGTTTCAGCAATAAAGGCTTTACAAGCCAAATCTAACTCCCAGTTGTGCTTCCGTGAATTCTCTACTTTTAAATCAAGCTTTTAGTTGTGAACACCACATCAGGTTAATTGTCTTAAGTGGTTTTCAGGGCAAATATTTAAAGTTGTTGGAGCCAAGATTGGAGGGCTAAAAGTGTACCTGAGCATTGCTGAAGAAGGCACTTGGGACTCTGATGAATATTGTACTACCAAAAGTCTCTGCCACTGGTCAGCCCCATTTTGCACATTCTTGAGTCTCTGAGCAGGAATTGCTGTGACATCTGCTAAATAGTCTCCAAACTCCTTTGGCCCTCAGAGTGCCGACTCAGACACTTCTTCTTCTTCTTCTTCTTCTTCCTCTTTCTCACATTTTTCCATGAGGAATAATGTCGATGATAATAAATAAGACCGTCCCTGAAGACAGGCTGCAGTTGTGCAAGTGGAGAAATTAATTACCTTTTCAGTGTAGAGTTGAGTACCAGCACTTCTGTCTGCCATACAGCAACTGATAACTGGTGGTGAGGCAGGGCAGCAAAGCCCTGCAGCCCTGCTAAGTGCCCGCTGAACCAAAGCACAGGCTAAAGCACAGTGTATTCCCTGAGCCACACTCCACACACTCCAGACTGCCAAGGCTGCTTGTGCCGCAGTGCCCTATTTCCCCTAAGTGCACGCTGATCATAATAGCAGCCTTTCTCATACACATATGGCCATATTATTACATGACTGCAAGTTGTTGCAGCACTTACAGCAGGGAACAGAAGCTAAGCAGGAGCAGGTACACCAATGATTAGCTCTCCTTCCTGATACTAAGCACACACTTTCCTCATGTTAAAAATTTGCACAGGCTCAGTTATTACTCTCCTGAATTCCTCATGGCTTGCAGGAAGCTGCTTTGGCATTGGCTTGCATTCAGAGAATTTGGATACGTCAGTGCAAGCTCAGGCCTGCACTGGCAACACAGTGTAACCACTGCATATAGGTGCGTAAAGAATGGGTGCATTTCACAGGCAAGCAAGGGAAACTATTGCCAGACCTGCCAGTCAAGGACGCTTCATCAAAACTAATTTCACCTTCAAGCCCTGTCACCAAGTCTTTTGCAAGCCCGTTATTTTCAGATCAGATCTAAAACACTGCAGCAGAAATTCCAGAAAGCCCAGAAATTTTTGCAGCATACCATTTTTCACCTGTTTGTGAAATACTTTCTGGTAAAGCAGACAATGTCCTGGCTGAAAGAGGCCCCAGAGAAATCTGGTAGATCTTCCTGCTTATTCGGATGCACAAAGCTTCACAGCAATACTGGTACATTTCTGACATAGCTGATGGCAAGCCATGCTTATTTATTTGTTCAGGTCCAGAGGTTCAAATTGCCTCAGCTAACTTACTTGGAACTAATGCCATTATAAATGTTTGTAAGTGTCAGAGATTATCCTCTTGGTTGATTTTATATTACTTCCTCTTCAGTGCTTTAAAATGATACAGTGCTGCCCTATTTAAAAGTAGACTTTTTCCAAGTACATGCATATTCACCACATTCAAGAGTTTCCTATTGTTCCAAAGTTTCTCAAATAGCAGAAAACATCATCACTCTACTTCCAGAAAAAAAATCTTCATTGTATTTCCATTGCATTTACTTAGGAAAAAAATCTCCAGCAAATAATATCTTTAGATCATAGATCTGGGAATGTTAAAGTTCTTACCTATCTATCAGGGAACAGGCATAATTAAATATATGATTTGTAGTGTGCACTGAGATTTACTGCAATTTAATCTCCTTTTCCAAGAGTTATCAACAGAGGAAGTCAGAGATACAAGTAGCACTTCCTAGGGATGAAGCCACCGCTTGCTTTAAAAAGAAAACATTCCTCCCACTGTTCCGTCTCTAAAATCCCTTTTAGAAGAATACTGAGAAAGTTTATGAAAATTAATACAGAAATTATACAAAAAGTAGTCCAGGTCAGGTAATAATATCTTCACCCTTGTCATAAGCAACACCTGTCATCATATAATGGATTCAGAATCACTGCATATTATGCTTTATTTTTATTTCTGAATTTTAGGTACACTCGTATTATGCTTTACGTCAAATAGAAAGCAATACTTTAGAAAAAATGGGGCTAGAACTGTCAAAAGACACAAAACCAAACCTTACTTTAAGCACTAAAAATTACATAGCTCTTCACTTACAATCAGCGTGAGCTTTAGTGCCTAGAGAATGGGGGTATATCCAAGATATAACAACCTTCTCACCCTAATAATCAAAGATGCATATCACTGTAAATACTCAGTAACACACCGCTGCACAACAATCCAATTTTTAATCCTAAAATAATGTGAGCAATAATCTAAACAGCACCACATGTAGTTTTCTCTCAGACCCTGTAAAGAAAATCGGGCTGTGCAAAAGTAAAAAGTAGCACTGGAACAATAGAACAAAGAAATTACTTTGAAAGACCATATACAGAAACTCACTTTTATAATTTTCAATGGCCAGAAATTTGCATTAAGGTTTGGATTTATCATCCAAGGATTAATGTTGGTGATCACACTAGATATACTCTAGAAATAAGAACCTCACTGTTTGGTGAGAGGGAATGAGGTAACAGAGACAAATCAGGGGAACTAATATTGAAATTATGTATTTCCCAAGAGCATTGAGGGTTCCTGGATTTGAGCAAAACATCCTACTAAACCAATATCCCTGCGATATACACTTCTTCCTAATTAGGCATAGTTTATGAAATTCTTGAGACTGATCTGCTTAATTATATTCAGCGAACCACTACATAGTCCAAAGCAATTCCACATTTATAAAATTTTTCCCATATGAAAATTTTGTTTACAATGGTAACACTCCTAATCTAGATACCAGGTGTTAAAACCAGTCCTTTGTGAATACAGGTAGTTCCATAGGATAGCATAGGATAGCAAAAAACCCCAAACAATTCCTGCTACAATATACAACTTCCCTTCTCCCCGAGACATATTACAGGTCTCTGTTAATGCCTTCTGAAAACCCTTGTTTTGTGGAAGTCTTTCTTCAAAAATGGCAAAGGTGACCCCATGTAGATGAGGGATGAGACGCAACAAAAAAACTTAAGGTATGGAGATCACACTGTTTTAGGCAAACTACCAAAGATGAGCAAACAGTCTGCTGGAATGTTCACTGTACTCTCACCAAATGCGAGTTCGGAATAGGTCTGTGAGAAATGCCCATTGCAGGATCAGCACAAACGGATATCATGCGTGCCAATTCAAAATGTCTTCCTAAATTCATGGAAAAGCACCTTCCTCGTTCATTTCTCTGAACAAGAATTATTCTGTATAGACAATGACCGATATTGGGAACTTTCCTAGAGCTGCTACATTCAATGTATTATGTAAATGATGGAATTCAAAAATTTCTTCATCTAATTACAACTCTTCTCTGTAATATAGCAACAGACAATCCTTCTCTGCAAGGAGATGATGCTAATCAGGTTAACCTGAATTTTGACATTGATTTGCATAGGAAGAATATTGGGACCCTAGCTACTTATGCATAAAACAGCAGCTGCCTGCCTCTAAGACATTTCCTACATCGGTACTGATCTGTCACCTTGCATGACTCTCCCAGCTTCCAAATTGTGCTTCTGAAGCGGCCTGATTTTCGCATCGCTATTCCAAAGTCAGCAGCTATTATCCATAACTAATATAATATGACAACACCCCTCAACGTCCCACTCTTCAAATGCCCTTAGTAATTGTCATCATTCAACATTTAGAATTATGCAAGCTGGGAAAATGTCGTTCATAAGTATAGTGCCTGTTATGCAAAGAGGTTCCCCTCAAACCTTTATTCTTGAGCTCTTGGAGATAATATGAGCTTCGTGAATGTAAGTGCTTCAAAGCAAACACATTTCAAAACAATGTGGGTTTTCCTACAGAGAACATCCTTGAAAATATAATATAGGGAATTTTGATCAAATTGCCTTCTGTTTGCCCACTACTGATAAAGGCAGATCACGCTTAGTTCACATTATTTAAGCTATTCAGATATGTCAACATCCCATTAGAGTTACTCCGGAACTCTGCAGCTAACTTTGCCAACGCAGCTCTAGATAACAGAAGAGGAATACTGGCAAATAATGACATATAATCACTGCTTGTGTTCCTCAGGTGCGTTATCCTGCTGACCTGTTCTGTACTTCCCAGCACCAAATATTTCTTTTTGACAGCTCCTCTTCTGTAACAGAGTCAGTTAATACCGTATTTCCCACAGGGCTTAAGTGCAAGGAGACTCCTATAAATGGCACCTTGTCACATAAACAGATCCACTGAATCTAGTGGTACTTGTACAGTAAGTTATTATGTGAAATTGAGTCAGGGTGACAGAATTGATCCCTTCCTGTTTAAACAGGGCTTAATTCTTAGGTGCACACCACTACTGCCTGTTTATACTGCTCCGGTAGCATAAAAGGACCTTGAAATGGGTGCCGGAATGAATGTTAGATCAGAACCAGGCTGATCTCACATGCATTTCTGTGCATGCCTTTAGCAAGGCGTACTGTGTGAATGATGGAGGCACAAGTGGTGTTCCTGTGCACAGAAGACAGACAATGAGTGACTGAATGGGTGTGCATGACAAAACATTGCCGGGAGTAAAAGCAATGCAACAGTTCAGTGCTCTGCTCGTTTATCAGAGGTTCAAATGGTCAGCCACAGATCCTTGCATAGAAAAAGGGGAAAGTAAAATGCCCTACCACAGCAGTCATTGCAGCTGTAAGATCACCAGTGGGAGTCCCTAAGACCATATGAGCTTTCCTAATGCTGTCTCCTACAAACTTTTTATAAAGTCATACTGGTCTATCGTAAATGTTAAGACATGACTGAGGCCCAAAGAAACACAGCTCAAAACTTAGTAAGAGAAACATGTCACTAAATGGAAGCATGATCTGAGAAGACTGAAGGAAATTTATTTTCTACCGATGATATGTAGTATTTATTTAGATCAAGGTAAGAGTTAAACGTAAACAAAGTACAAGGTAGAAATGTAAAAGTGCCTTTGAGCAAGCTTCTCTCCTAAAAACACTGACTTCACCTCACCTGACTTCTCAGAATCTTGAGATGAAAGAAAGCATTAACCACAGCAATATTTTTGCTTCTACTCTGAAATCTTGAGACTGTGACTTGGTCAGTCATCCAAGTGATTGACTCACCATCCCTCCACCATTAAACATTTGACAGGGTGTTATTTTATCGGTGCTGATAAAAGAAATGACGACTCAATTCATTGCAGAGAGTTTCTGCGAGTAGAACTTTTTTCAGTCTGCAGACAATACGAACAGAAGTACCTAAAGAAATCTTTGAAGACTATTAAAAAGGAAGCCAGCCAAATTCCATGTATTTCACCGGAGCTAAGTTTTTACTGTCACTGTCCTTGAAAGCATCCTCTGTTGGCATGGAGGAATAAAGTAGAGAGTATTTAATTGTATTAAATGCAAAATTATATGTATCACTGTCTTTACTCTGTTGCTTTAGTTTTTAAGAGTTAGTAAAGAAACAGAAAAGAAAGTAGGCAAAAAGAGAAACAAACAGGTTTTGAGACAATACTTAATTGGAAGCATAGCCAGTGATGATAGAGAATGCAGTCAAGTATAGAGAGTTTTAAACTAAATCCCCAAGCAAGC
>WEIS01061168.1:1513-14619 GCA_013389965.1 Todus mexicanus | reverse complement strand
GGTATGGGGCGCTGATGGGCGCTGCTCCGCCTTTCGGGGCAGAGGGGGGCGCAGCCGCCGCCGCCCCCACCCCTCACCGCAGCCTGTCCTGTTGGCAGTGAGGCAGCGGGTGCTGGACCGGCAGCGCCATGAGCTCGACTGGGGGCCCCGAGGGCGGCTGCCGCTGCTCGTCACCGAGCTGCCCGCGGAGAGCGCCGCGCGGGGGAGGCGGGGAGGGCCGGGCCGGGCCGGGCTGGGCCGGGCTGGGCGATCCGGGCCGCGGTAACCGCTCTCCTCTCGTTCCGCTTCCAGGAGCTGGGACGGGCCGGCGGGGCCGAGGCGACAGGTACGGGCTGCGTGGGGGGTGCGGGGCCGGCGCTGTCCCGGGGGTGTCCGAAAGCGATGCCCGAGCCGGCTGGGCTGGGCTGAGCTGGGCACTCTCTCCTTCCTTCCGCCCCAACTTCACCCCTCCCAGCGCTGTCCTTCAGCTCTTAAACCACAAAACTGGTTTAATTCGTAAAGCGCAGCCCTTAAGGCGCGCATCAAACCCGCACGGTCCAACTCCCCGCGCAGTCCTCGTTGCGGGTCACACCCGGCGCTCGCTCACCTCTGCGTGAGGATCGCCTGTTCGTGCAGGTGAGGGTGGCAGGCAGGTGAAGATCGAGGGCTAGAAAAGCCACCTGGCAGGTTGTACCCGTGTCTTGTTTTCTGCTTTAGCCGTGTTCCTTACTGTTTTAAACAGGCAAGTGGAGATGTCGTACAGGGTCAGCATATGTCATGGTAGATGCTTTTACAGAAGTGCCTGGTTTCCAAAGGCGCTTCCTTCCACTGGATGGGTGTCCTCGACAGATCTCTCATTCCACGGCAGTTTTTGTATGAAGATAGTGCTGTAACGCATGGGAGGACCTGCTCGCAGTGGTTCACCCAGCGTGGCTATGTCCCAGTTTGTTTTTTGACATTGTGCCTGAGGCTTCTTGAACTTAAAGACTGTTTCTGTGTTTGCATTCAACATATGGTCTGAAGAACAGGAATGTATGGAAGTCTGTGATTCTGACAGCGTCAAATAAGACTAAATTCATGCTTTGTTAGCTCCTGGGCCTGCAAGAGCGGGACCTTTTTCTTCTTGAAGAACCCAGTAACTAAGAAGTTGTCATTTATCTCTAGCTATTGAACCTCATGTGTCTCTTCCCACCTGCTGGAATAAGGAGACATCTGTGTGCACTCAACAGGAGGAGACAGGTAAGCGTGCTGCTTGCCAAGCAGAGATCAGTGTATTCTTGCTTCATCAGTTTTCACTGACTGCAGGAGTGCCCTGGGCACCTGAGTGGCTTGTGGTGTTTATCTAATGCAGTGCAGAAATCAGGTCTCAGGCTAAAATAAAGAAATATAATTTTTACTTTGTGTGAGTCCCTTTAGGAAGCTCCCTACTTCACTGTCTGCCACAGACAGTCAGTTCCTTAGGAAGGCAGTAGATGGTGACCTTTGTCCTGGGTGACTCTTTCCCTACCCAACCCTTCCTATCTGCCACCAGTTTATCCTGGGTGACCTGTGATAGAACATCAGTATCTGTGTACCCCAGGTACACCTGAGCTCCTGCGGCAGCCAGCACAGGTAGACCCACAGCAATCCACAGCAATGGCTGAAGCTGTAAATGGAGAGGGTGTGCAGAAGAGTGATTGTTCCCTCATTGTGGGTTTGTGAAGAAGCTTTCATAGCCATTACTTCTGCTGTCCTTGCCTGGTGATGAATGGAAACCTTTTCTCCTTGCCTCTTGATACAATAACTCACACTAGTGATATGCTCAACTTGTTTAGGATTTAAAGGCTGTTGTGGAAAAAAACCCCACCACCCCACAACACCTGAAATACTGTTTATTTGCCTGATCTTTTCCCTGATCTTATCTGTGATCTAAACAAAAAGTGATGTGAAAGCTTAGAAGGTAAAAAGATTGGGTTTTTTTCTTAACTTTCACCTAAACCATTAGAATCACAGACTGGTAGGGGTTGGAATGGACCTTTGGAGATCATCCAGTCCAACCCCTGTGCCAGAGCAGAATCACTCAGGGCAGACCAAGAGGAAAACATCCAGGTGGGTTTTGAAAGTCTCTAGAGAAGGAGACTCCACAACCTCTCTAGGCAGCCTGTTCCAGGGCTCCATCACCCTTGCAGGAAATAAGTTTCTCCTCATGTTGAGGTGGAACTTCCTGTGTTCCAATTTGTGTCTGTTGCCCCTCATCCTATTACAGGGCACCACTGAAAAGAGACTGGCCATTCTACCCACCCTTCAGATACTTGTAAATGTTAATAAGATCCCCCTCAGTCTTTTCTTCTTTAGACTAAACAGCCCCAGATCTCTCAGCCTTTCCTCATAAGACAGGTGTTCTAGTCCCTTACATCCTTGTAGTCCTCCAATGGACTCTCTCTAGTATTTCCCTGTCCCTCTTCAACTGGGGAGCTCAGAACTGAACACAGTACTCCAGATGTGGCCTCACTGGGGCAGAGTAGAGGGGGAGGAGAACCTCTCTCAACCTGCTGGCCATGCTCTTAAAGCATCCCAGGATACCATTGGCCTTCTTGGCCCCAAGGGCACATTGCTGTCCCATGGCTGACTTATTGTCCACCAGGATTCCAGAGTCCTTCTCCATGGAGCTGCTTTCTAGCAGGTCAACCCCTGATCTGTACTGGTGTCTGATGTTATGCCTCCCCAGATGCAGGACTCTACACTTACGCTTGTTGAAGTTCATGAGGTTCCCCTCCGCCCAACCCTCCACCCTGTCCAGGTCTCGCTGAATGCAGCGCAGCCTTCTGGTGTATCAGCCACTCCTCCCAGTTTTGTAGCATCAGCAAACTTGCTGAGGGTAGACATTGTCCCTTCATCCAGGTCATGGATGAACACGTTGAACAAGAATGGACCCAGTATTGACCCCTGGGGAATACTACTAGCTACAGGTCTCCAACTGGACTCTGCACTGCTGATCACAACCCTCTGAGCTCTGTTGTTTAGCCAGTTCTCAACCCATCTCACTGTCCACTTTTTGAACCCACGCTTCCTGAGCTTACCCATAGGGATGTTGTGGGAGACAGTGTCAAAAGCCGTGCTGAAGTCAAGGTAGACAATATCCACTGCTCTCCCTGCACCTACCCATTCAGTCACATCATCACAGAAGGCTATCAGATTCATCAAACACGATTTCCCCTTTGTAAGTCCATGCTGGCTACCCCTGATAACCTTCTTTTCTTCCATGTGCTTAGAGATGACCTCTAGAACAAGCTGCTCCATCACCTTTCCAGGGATGGACGTGAGTCTGACTGCCATGTAATTTTCTGGGTCTTCTTTCTTGCCCTTTCTGAAGACTGGAGTGATGCTGGCTTTCCTGCAGTCATCAGGCACCTCTCCTATTCTCTGTGATCTTTCAAAAACGAGGGAGAACGGCTCAGCAACATCAACCAAGTCTCTCAGAACTCGCTGGTGCATCTCATTGTGCGTTTTCAGTTTACCCAGGTGATGTCTAACCCAGTCCTCACTGACCATTAGGGTGTGATCTTTCATTTCAGAATCATGTGAGAAGTTGGAAGCGGAGGAAGCAACCTCTAGGAAATCTGTTGTAGTAACTACTGCCTCAGGGGAGGAAATAGAAGATGAGATTTTGGAAATGTACTTTGAAAATAAAAAGAAGTCTGGTGGGGGGGACATTGAGTCCTTCATCAGAAAGGGTCAGCAAATCATCATCACCTTTCAGGATGAGGAAGGTATGAGCGTATCTTGTGTGGGTGTTATATTACTAAAGCTCCCCTTTAAAAACAGGTGTTTGCTGGTGCTGGGTCTCTGTGGCCATTGCTTCAGGAGAAATGGAGTATTCCCAGAGAGTGACAGAGTGTAGAAGGAGCAAACGTGCCGGTGTATCCAATGCAGATGTGGGTTTGTAATAATCTACAGGGAAAGAAATGGTTCTCTAGACCTGTCCCAAGTGCTTGATTAAAGCTCACAGAGAATAATGCAGGGAAAATGTTGTCAGGAGCACTGCAGAATGAGTAGGTTTTAATTCTTGTTGGGGAGACTGTAGTTTTCCTCTACACTAAAGTGCTGTTGGCTACTTGTTGGCATGTGAAGGATGTAAGCAAAGAGAGCAAACCGTTTATGCAGTTAAATAGTTCACATAGTCAAATATAGTTAAGTAGCTGATAAATACACAAGATAAGCAGGATTGAAAACCCTTTCTTTAACTGCTATTTATTAGATGTCACTAATCAGGAGAACACTTTCTTGCACTTGAGGGCAGGAAAAAGGAGGGGAGGTAGCATTTATCTCAAAAAGTAACTTTATAGTTTTTCCGCTGGGGAGACTGGGAACATCTAGATCATAGAGTAGCTTTTATCCTGACCCTAACTTTTTATCTAGTTTTGCCTTATTTCTGTTTCTTCTATGATACAAGAAAACGTGGCTGGCCAGATTTTTCAAGTAATGTAACGTGTTGCTCCGCTGTGGCAGGAGGGGAAGGGAAGATCACCTCTTTCTTTGTTTTTCTGTGGAACTAGATGCCCAAGAAGTTTTGCAAAGGAAGCATCACTCACTGAAGAAAATTGATCTGTTTGTGAAGCCATGGCAAGAGGAGACTTTCCAGGAGCTGTGCCAGGTGGAGGACTCTCAAGGATCCCTGTCCTCCAATGCAGTTGTGCTTGAAAATGTGCAGGAGACAGTAAAAGATTATATGTTAATTATGCTGGTGGAGAACATCAGTGACTTGTCAGAGGATGATGGTGACTTCACTGTGGAAATGATACCTGAAATACATGCTGCTGTAGTTACTTTTACTGGAAATATTGGTAAGAAGGCGTCAGGGTTGCAGATCTTTCTTATTAGTGTGTGTGAGGGAGACTAAGCAGGAAATGAATGTTTTCTGCCGTAGGTTTAAGGTTTAATCTGATGCTGTGTCATTTAAATGAGAATTTACTCTACTAAAGTAATTATATGATATACATTGACCACTATACCTTAAGGTAAGTCAGAAGAGGGCTAGTTCTGGTTTGGATAGTAAACAGAACAGGTAGGACTAAACCCAAACTATAACTTTATACAAGCAAGAAAACAATGTACTCAGTCTTAGAATGGATTGGTGATAAAGGCTTTCCTTGCCGAAAGAGATTACACATGCAGTAAGTTGGTAAGGATTTGGGGGAAAACTGAACAAGTGCACAGAACAGAGCTTTTTAAGGTTACTTCATAGACTGCTTCAGGCTTGGGAAATCACTGTAACAGATTGGAGGCTGGGAGGGAATGAGGGAGGCACCATCATTTTACAGCTGTTTTTTAGATACGTGCTGTGGCCGTTGCTGGAGACAGGCTACTGGGCTGGATGGACCCTGGGATACTGACGGAAGCCCAGCTGTCCTTATGCAGAGTGGCAGCTGTCAGTTATGCAAAGCATGGAATTAACACCATATGCTTTGCATGATGCTGCAGTATCAACTCATCATTTAGCTTCTGCCTGCCCACTGTGCTTTTTTAGTTTGTTCTCATATTGTGGTCCAGTCCCAAATTTTTAGGAAATAAGTAGATCCTTCAAACACTTAATTGTGTGTTTGTCTGACAGATGTATAAGTGACTTGGCTATCTTCTACTGGGGTGGTAACACAGGAGAAAATAGCCAAAAATGGAACGTGTTTATTATAAACCAGAAAGAATCAAAATTTGAACTGTTGATTTATGTCTGTAGGAAAACTAGTGACAAATTCTGGCCTCAGTTACAGTCAACAATTAGGATCAGCCATCTGGTGACAGATATTGACTATGTGGAAAGAAGTAGCTTTGTGGGCACCTCCAAGTTGATGGATGCTTTGTAATTCAGTGCTTTTGTCAGTGTATACAGTGATAGTCTGCTAACATCATAGTAGAAAAGTGAACTACTAGTTTGATCTTGTTTGGGGGTTTTTTGTTTTTCTTTTTTCTTTTCCCTTCTCTTTCTAGCTGTGGGGGAGTTTGCTGAAAAGCTTAATCGAAACCACAGAGCAAAGCAGCAAAATATTACTGCACGGTGCCTTGAGCTAACAAAAAGCGTTAGGGCTGAAAATATACCACCTGGCACACCCAGTGACTATATAACTGTCTACTTTGAAAACAAGAAGAATGGAGGTGCACAAGTGGTGGATGTTCAGCAGCTGCTTGATGAAGACGCAGCTATCATTGCATTCGGTGACTATAAAGGTAATGCAGAAACACAAGACCTTATTTCTTTGAGATCTTTCCACTTAAAGATCAAAATGTAGGTTTTTTAGAGAAATGCCTACTTTGTCTTCATAAAACAGCAGAGCAGGTGGTTTGTCAGCACGTCTCTGCTAACTGGAGTGCAAGCATAAGTTTTGGACCAGATGGGAATGAGTGGCATCATTTTTTTCCTTCTTTACGCACAACTGTTTCACCTAGGCCTTGGTTCTTAGAGAGTCCAGGTTACAATTAGAGTTCAATAGAGAAAGCACAGCCCCACATAGTGCAGGAGACTTGCCCCTAGACCTGCCTTCACTACCAGCTGCCCTCATGGCAATGGAGGCACTCTGGTTTGTCTTAGGACGACTTCTAGGATGGCTTTTTGGCCAGAGAGCAGGTGCTGTGCCTTGTTCAGCCAGTGACAGAAACATGAGAATCTGTGGAAGGTGGAGGGCAAGGGGAATCTGGAGGTGCTCCAGTGAAGGAGAGCTGAAGGGAAGTTGAAGAAAATAGATGTGCTTTTAGGGGGAAATGGAGGAGCTGTAATTTGATGCTGAGTAGTAGCCAGGACAGCTACTGAGTTGGGCACTTCAAGTACAGCATATAACAGAAGTCGGGACAGATGCAGTTCTGTGCGCCTGGAGGTGAATAGTGAGGGACAGTTAAGAACCAACACTGACTTCGTTTTTGGCATTTTAAAGTAGTAACTCTTCAATAATATGATTTTTTTTTTTTCTATCTATCTGGGAAGAGGGGAAAATTGATGTAAAACTCTTCTTAACATGTAACAAACATTATTATGTAGAAAACAAAGTTTAAAAAAAACCAACAGAAGATCTTTGTGTTTAAGTGCTAGCATTAATGATTTGGGGTTTTGTTTGTTTTGTGTAGATGTGACCAACATCTTGGCAAGGCAGCATTCACTCAACAGAACACCAATCTCTGTCTATCCTTACTACACTTCGCTGGGAGTAGCTCTCTACGGAAAGGAAGGGCCACAAATAAAGAAGCCAGATCCAATTACAGTGCCTCTGGATCTGTATATCTGGCATTACTTGCAGAGAAATAATAGGCTAATCGAGGCAATAAGTTATGAAATGGCAAAGTGCAATTGTGTGCTAACGTGGCCGGAACCCCGCTGTGCAGACCCCAAAGTTACATTGCATCCTTCAGCTGCTTTGTCTGAGCAGAAGAGATTAGCATCTCGATTGATCAAGACATGGAATGAAAATGTTTCCACAGCATTTTCACATAGCATATCGAAGTACAATGCAATTAAATGTCAAGCAAGTGCAGAGGTGTGGGAAACCGTTAGGAACAGCTTTACCCATGATGAAGTTATGATAGTCCCATGTAGTTCCAAGGATTTGCTTGTTCTAGTAGGTGAAAAAGAAGTTGTGAAGAATGTTGAACAAGAACTGAATGTTCTCATAGAAAAGGCTACCAGAGAAATTGAAAGAGAAAAGCGAAGAACCGAAGAGATAGTGGTAATAGGTCCAGGGGAATATGCAATATTACAGAGCACTGGTCTTGAAGAAAAAATTTATAAGGAGTTTCCAGCCCTGCAGATAACTTATGATCATTTGCAGAGGATAATTAACCTTTGTGGAATGCCTGAGGAAGTTTATAAAGTAAAAGGGGAAATATTAGATAATGTACGCAAAATGGCAAAGAAAAAAGTTAATATCCACCCTTATATTTTTCAGTTTTTAAAGCATATTGATAATGAAACCCTGTCACAGAGCCTGTTTATGTCAAAACAAATCAATGCCTTTTATGAGCTTGACGTGGAAGCTATCACTTTGAAAGGGAGTGCTCCTGAAGATCTCCTAAAAGCAGAAGGAGAAATAAAGAAGGAACTGGATTACAAAAGCATTGCCTTGGAGGATAAGTCAGTCCTCCAGAAGGAGGAATGGAGGATGCTCACGGAGCAAAACTGCTCTAATGAAGCCATAACAGTCACTGAGGCAGAGAGTCAGGTCATCATTGCTGGTTGTTCTCAACCAGTAGCAAAAGCCTTTGAGGAACTTTTTAACTTTGTAGATGAAAACACCCAAGTACAGAAGGTCATTGGAGGAAAACCAATGGCAGTCATACTGTTTTTTGAGAGAGAGAAGACCGATGTTTGGGATAACTTGCAAAATAAAGGTGTGAAAGTTGACTTTAGCACACAGATGAAAGGTAGAGTTATATCCTTGAGTGGGCCGAGAAGGGAGGTACTGAAGGGAACCGCCTTAGTTGAGGAGATTCTGTCTGGCCTGCATTTTAAACGTTTGGTAATTAGAGAGCCAGGAGCCAAGTCGTGTTTCAAAGAGCGAGAAAACTTTTTTGTGGCCAGTGTAAAACAAGAGTTTAAGTGTCTAGTCAGGCTGGAAGAACCATCAGAAGAACAGCTGGAAGAAGGGCAAGAACATAGTAATACAGGCAAGCCCTGCAGGCAGGTGACCGTAAGAGGAATTGTAATAGCTGTTTATAAAGCTGACTTGTGCAGTCATCCTGTTGACGTTGTGGTAAATGCGTCCAATGAAGACTTAAAACACATCGGTGGCCTTGCTGATGCACTGTTAAAAGCGGCTGGCCCAGAGCTGCAACAGGAGTGTGATGAGATAGTGAGGAGGAATGGGAATGTGCAACCTGGGTGTGCAGTTATCACGGGCCCTGGGAAACTCCCCTGCAAGAGTGTCATTCATGCTGTTGGGCCCAGGTGGAGGAAGGATGAAGCAGAGAAGTGCATGTACTTGTTAAAAAAAACAGTGAAGAAAAGCCTACAACTAGCCGAAACATTTAATCATCGTTCCATAGCTCTACCTGCTGTAAGTGGAGGAATTTTTGGCTTCCCACTGGAACTGTGTACGCATTCGATTGTATCCTCCATCAAGGAGACCTTGGAAGAATCCATGGGGGAGAGTACCTTGAAGGAGATTCATCTTGTGGATATTGCAGAGAATAATGTTCAGGCTTTCAGCAAAGCACTGAGAGAAGTGTTTTCAGATTATTTACCTTCCCACATGTCACTGTATCAGCATAAGAAACGCAGAATTTCTCGGAATAGAGAGAACTTGTGGTTATTAACGACTAACGAAGGCCTTGGCATCGTGCTGAGAAAAGGAAGCATTGAAAATGCCACAGTAAGTATTTTAAATTATCTACTTTTAAAGTATCAAGTGTTTTTTGGTTTTGTTTTTCTGGAAAGAATGAAACCCAAAAAATGACCAACCTGAGACCATAGTCTGTAATTTCAGTGCAGCATGTTTGATACGTTACTGGAACTGGCTGTCGCTGCTGGTTGCTGTTAGATGACTGTCTCACATGATAGATACTGATGGCTGTGCACCACTGCGTTTTGTCATCTGCCAACATAAGGGCACTCAGGTCCCTGGGGTACACTGTGCATTATGGTTTAGCAGAAGCAACAGGGGTCAGCAGGAATGTTTCTGGGCTCCAAACTTGTCTGACCCTACCTTTCTGAGCAGGAACCACCTGCATGCAGCCTTGACCTTCCCAGAAATTCTAATTGCAAGAGTGCAATGTACTGGCACAAAAGCAAAAGAGGGTACTCAGTGCCCATAAACATGAGTACCCTGCCGTGTCAGAGTGGCTGGGCTGCTTCCAGATCCACTGTGGTCCTGAGGCAGCACAGACATGTGGGTCTGAGCCCTGGGCCCACAGCCAGTCTGGATCTCCCTGCCTCTGTAGGATATTGATCTGGGGAACTGTAATTCATTATGACATAGGTGAAACTGGCATGAAATGTGTGGTTGCTGTGGAATTTCCTGTGGAGAACCAACTTTACTAGTTGATTTCCAGTTGCCTCTGGTATTGAATTGCTGTTAGCTGCCTGATAGCTACTTTACTGGATCACTAATACTGGAAGCAACTCCTTTAAGAATTTTTTGCGTAGCGACTAGCAAATCCTCTTAAGAGTGAATGCCTCCCATAGCTAGTGCATGTAGCTTCTCTAGTTGGCCAGGGCAGAATATACATTAAAATGTGTATAGACATCCTTCTTGAGGAGCTGAGTATAGCGCTCGACACAATGTTCATAGCCCTTTGTATTTATCTCCCTTACAAGTTAGTGCTCTTCTCACTTCTTCCTTTGCTTTCCTCCAGTCTTACTTGTCTTCAGCTTCTCCTTTTTCTCTAGAGCAGCCATGCGTTGGAGGTCTTGCTTACGGCAGCGACCGCAGATTTTTTTTGGTCTGCGAGCCTCTCTTGGAGAATGAACTTGCATAAACGTTTTTCAAATGGAAATAGAATGAGTAGATGGAATGCAGAATTTTAACCTTCTTCCATCAGGTTGAAATGAATTTCACTGTTAATTTGACTTTTGTGTTGCTTTGAGCAGGCTTGTGATACTAGAATTGATTGTAACTTCTGGTTTATTCCAAACTTTGATGACTCCCAGATTGCTGTCCCAAAAACTTACTTGGTAAATCAGCAGACAGGCTGTATTTGATTAATGAGTGCAAAATTTAAATTTCATACTTAAAAGCTAGTGGTTTTGCTTGTGTGTTTTTCAGACCGACGCCATAGTCATCAGTGTTACCAAAGATCTCCTGCTTGATAAAGGGCCACTCTCTAAAGCTTTGCTAAGCAAGTCAGGGCCTATGCTTCAGACCGACCTGAAAGAAGAAGGCGTAAGAAAAAAACCTGAGGAAGGCTCTGTGTTGAAAACGAAAGGTTACAATCTGGGTTGCAGTTTTGTGCTTCATGCTGTCGTACCAGCATGGTCCCAGAAGCACGCATCCTTAAAGGTATAAGGGGGTTTATTTACCTGAACTCTAATTTAACTGGGCTTTCTAGTGGAATTAATGCCACTTTTCCTTTGAAACGTGGGACAGCGTCATAGAATATGAGAGAGTTTGGCCTGTTCTTCTTTAACCATGTGGCCAGTTCCTTGTTGACTAATATATTCCATGTGATATAGACAATTCCTATATTTTAATACGAAGAGGTAGCTAAAAGGGAAAGTGCTACATTGCACATACTGGAAAAAAGTTTACCTTCAGTAATTGAAAAAATAATTGTGCTTTACAGGTCTTGGGTGATGTCATCACAAGATGCCTGGAGATTGCTGAGAAGCTGTCTTTAAAGTCAATTACTTTCCCAGCAATTGGGACAGGGAATTTAGGATTCCCAAGATCCATTGTTGCTAAATTAATGTTTGACAAGGTGTTTGAATTCAGTTGTAAAAATGAAATATTTTATCTCGAGGAAGTCCACTTTCTGTTGCATCCAAAAGACACAGATAATATTCAGGTGAGTTACCATGTTTTTCTGTTTCTATTTGATGCTGGTTTGTTTGGGTCTGTGTTGTGATTTAGCCTCAGCCAGCAACTAAGCACCGTGCAGCTGTTCGTTCGCTCCTCTCCCCTCCTCCACAGTAGAGATGGGGAGAATAGGGGAAAAAACCCACCACTACTACTCGTGGGTTGAGATAAGAACAGCTTAATAACTATCATAATATTTGATTTTAATAATTCTAATGAAAATATAGCAACAAGAGAGACATAAAACCTAATAAAGACAGGTGATGCACAATGCAGTTGTTCACCACCCACTGATCAATGCCTGAGCAGCAAACTGCTTTCCCCCACCCATTGCTCTGCTCGGGGCCAACCCCCTCTGTTTTACACACTGAGCACAATGTTCTGTGGTATGCAATATCCCTTTGCCTAGCTCTGGTCAGCTGTGCTGTTCGTGCTACCTCCCAGCTTCTTGTGCATGTACACACTAGCAAAATGTGGCAAGCTGAGAAGTCCTTGATTTCCCAGCAACAACTAAAAACATCAGTACATTATCAGCATTCTTCTCATACCCGTTCCCACACTGAATCCAAAACATGGTACTATTCTAGCTGCTAAGAGTGCAAATTATCTCGATCCCAGCCAAAACCAGGACAGTCTATCTCATGATACTTTGGCTATCTGTTGCTCTCCAAAGAATCCTCAGGGCGCTTGTTCTTCTGCTAAAGCAGAAGTTTGCTGACAGTCTCTCTTGTCTGTACTGAAAGTTCTCTTTTCAGTTTTGCCCCTCATGGTCCCTTGCCTGTCCTGTACAACCCTGAACCCTTCCTATCCTTTTCTGTTCAGTGTCAATACAGACAAAAGCATAATTCCTCTTTGTCTCATGAACTCACCTTATTCTTTAGTACATAGGACTTGCCTGCAGATTAAAGTTTTTCTAATTCCTTTGTGGATACCTTCACTCTTGGAAAAAGACGTACTTTCCATGGAGTGCTAGTGTTTTTTTAGGAAGAGTAATTATACTAGGATTGCTATGCTGGTAAACTTCTCCAGTAGAATTGGATCAGTATTCTGCATCCCCATTTCTCCAGTATCTTGCTAGCACAAATTTTCTATATCCATGCTCAAGTTACTCGTTTCACATATGAATCTCAAAAGAGAGCAGTCACACTGTGAATTAATGCCCAAAGTGTTTCTGCATCTGTTGACCTCTACTCTTTTGTGCAGTAGCTGATATATTTTGAAAGGCCAAATTTGAAGGCTGCCCCACTGAAGCCCAAGCTATGGTTCATGGAGTGGCACTAGCTGCCCGACTTGAATCATAGTGTAAACTATGCCACAGTGTAAGGTTGCTGTCTGTTAATGTACCCCTCTGGAATGGTAGCTACGGCTTTGACTTGGTTTATTTATCAATTCTGTCAGTTGCTGAAGCTGGATAACCTTGTTCTTTGAGAAAAACTGTGTCAGGACTGGCCATCAGCATTATAGTATAAAGATGGTATAAAGTAATTTGCACTAAGCTCTTCCTGAATGTAGGTCGGGGGTTTCTTTAACTTTTCAAACCTTTATTTCTACTTTGTAGTCTGAAGATTTCTACAGGGATTGATTGTCATTTCCTTCTCTAGGAATTTTCAGTTGAATTTGAGAACAGGCATGGAAATACTGTGGGCGTTGAAATGC
>WEIS01061164.1:306-12969 GCA_013389965.1 Todus mexicanus | reverse complement strand
TGAGTCATTCCCAAGTGTCCTATCACTGGATCCCAAGGAAAAGAGCTCAGCACCGCACTCTCCTCCTCAAGAAGCTGTGGAGAGAGATGAGGTCGCTCCTCAGCCTCCTTTCCCCCAACCTAGACAAGCGCCGAGCTCTCAGTTGCTCCTCACTGGACATCCCTTAAACGGTCAATTTCTAACTTGGTGGGGTTCCTTCCCTCCCTACTCCTCCAAACTGCATCCTGCACCCCAGCACACCCTGGCAGAACACAAACGTCACGAGATACGGAAGCGGAAAGGGACGAGAGCAGCCAGGCTGGGCAGACACCCCTACCCCACCTCTCCTGCCCCAACCGCACCGTGCTGCCCAAACTGGTCCCAGTTGCCCTGTGTGGCTCAGCGCGGAGCGACATCTAGCGGGGGGAGCGAGCGGGCGGGCGCCTCTGGGTATCTGGCGGGGCAGCGTCATCCACAGGCGGAGAAGGAAGCTCAAGGTGGTCATCAGGCACCCAAAGGCAGCGCATGGCAGCGCCTCGGCAGAGCTGTGAAGTCGGTGGAGATGCGAACCCTGCCCACCCGCGGGGGACTCCTAAGCGCTGGGGAAAACTCGGACCATCAGGAACCGTAAATTTACAAAATCACAGAATCACAGAATTATTGAGGCTGGAAAAGACCTCTGAGATCATCAAGTCCAGCCTATGACCTAACACCACCACATCAGCTAAACCATGCCACTAAGTGCAGCATCCAGTCTTTTCTTAAACACCTCCAGGGATGATGACTCCACCACCGCCAAGGCCAGTCCATTCCAGTGGTTTATAACCCTTTCTGTGAGGAAGTGCTTCCGAACATCCAACCTAAACCTCCCCTCTCGTCCTGTCATTAGTTGCCTGGGAGAAGAGCCCATCCCCCACCTGACCACAAATCCCCTTCAGGGAGTTGTAGAGAGTGATAAGGTCCCCCCTGAGTCTCCTCTTTTCCAGGCTGAACAACCCCAGCTCCCTCAGCCTCTCTTCATAAGACTTCCCCTCCAGTCCCTTCACCAGTCTCGTTGCTCTCCTCTGGACCCGCTCCAGCACCTCAATGTCCTTCTTGAAGTGAGGGTCCCAGAACTGCACACAGTGAGGCCTCACCAGTGTTGAGCACAGGGGCAAGAATTACATCCCTGATCCCGCTGGCCACACTATTCCTGATACAGGCCAAGACGCCGTTGGTCTTCCATGCCACCTGGGCACACTGCTGGCTCATGTTCATGCTGTCAACCAGCACGCCCAGGTCTCTCTCTGCTGGGCCACTCTCCAGTGTCCTTCGAGGCAGCTCTTAGCTCCTGCTGGGGAGAGGGGTGTGAAGAACTGGGAATGCTCGCAACACTCAGAGCCCAGCTATACATGCATTAGCTCCGAGGCCTTAAGTCATCCATGATGAGTGAGGAAGGAAGGAAGGAGAGTCAGCTTCTCCTCAGGCATATTTTCTTCATTAGCCTCATAGCCAGCAGGATGCCCTTACTCAACAGTGTGGAATAGCACTCTGTGTAGCTATTAGTGTGCCTCCAGGAGCTGTTACTATAAAGACGCTAACAGTCCCTTTCTAAAGGGCAAATCATAACCGTGGCACCTCGGAGAGATTTGCTTCCAGTACCTAAGAGCTGGAGCTGAGCTCACTCTAAGTACTGCGAGAATTATTTGGGGAATTTATGCTCTTGGGTCCTGGCTCCTGGTCACTAGCAGGAAAATGCAGAACTGCGCAGAAAACAAAATTTACAAATCTCTGTCACCCTATGGGAACGCTGCGATACTCCCAATTTACACACACACTTTGGATGTGTAAATATTTCAGAGCTGCAGTTTAAGGGCACCAGTGATTTGCACAGTGCTATATATCACTGCTTCCCGGAGAACACAGTGCTACTGAAAAGTAGCACTCAAGTCAGAGGTGGATTTAACATTAGCATCTCGGCACTGCACTACAAGTTTGATTGTTTATGTACCCCATGTCAACTGATTTAAAATCTATATTTACACACTGAGATGGCCTCCACTCATTAATAAATTAAGACACTTGTAAACCACTGGATCTGCAAGTTGGCTTTCTAATTTACTAGTGTCTGAGTATCAGGTTGCCCACCCTTCCTAGGCAGAAGCTGCTGGGAGGAACAAAGCTAAATGCTCCACACAGCCCTGTAGATTGTGGTTGGCCATACACCCCTGGCATTTATGCTACTCATATTACACCTTCCTCCAGGCTAAAGAACTCTCTTCTGTCCTGAGGGTTATTAGCCTTAGATCTTTTGCCAACACTGAATTCAATCAATGAGATTAGTTTAAGGTTAGTTTTTCCAAGAGAAATCTGGAAACCTACAGCAGTATGGTCTTGGGGGCTGAGAACTATGCAGTGAACGAGTTGCCATCGCAGCTGCTCACAAGGGCCCCTTCTGCCATCAGCTCTCCAAGCTCGTAACTCTCTTCCTCCCCTGAGCATGAATGATGAAATATTAGAGGCTCTGATCTCTGCCTCATTAAATAGAGAATATTCTTACTCTGTCCTGACCTGTGCTAGGGCCAGTTTAAGGAGCAATCCGTCATGAGATCATTAATACAAAGACTTGCTCAGAGGGCAAAGATGTTCATCCAAAATTAAATTCTTAACCTTTTCGGGAAAGACTTTGGAAAGGATATTTTACCTTTCCTAACTGGACAGATCAGTTATATATTTCTGCACTGCAGTGATGATGGAATCAGAGCCAAGAGGCCAGCATCATGCTGAGACTTTGCCTCCCCAGCCCTTTCAGTGATGGCCAGCACTGTGTGATCAGAAGCCCCAGAGATCAGACAGACCAATGGTCAGAAAAAAAAAATAAATTAATATAGTTCAAATAGTCCAAAGCTACAGGCCCCATAACAGCAGCCTTGTGAGGGATGATACCAGGACACTGTAGAAAATGAAGCCTGAACTGAGTGAGATGCTGTAAAAATATTAATGAGTCTTTACCATCCTTTCAAGACACAGATCCAGTTGTCAGACACAGTAAACTCACAAGTCATATGAGTGACAAATGAAGGGGACTCAGGTTTTGCTTACAGTGTTGCTAATAAACATTCTAGCAAAAGGTCTGTCCTTTAATATATAGATTTATTGTGCTTCATATCTGAGAAGTTCCTGGGTCTTGCTCCTGCCCCTCTCTTCACCCTTCCTCCAAAAAAGAGTTTTGATTACAAGAGGTACCCTTAACCTGATGATGAGAGCAAGCTAGATGGAGGCAGAGAGAAAGAGAGAGGGGGAGAGAGAAAGGAAACGTCCAAGACATACGTTTTCTCCTCATACTATACAATCTACACAGACTGCTGCAGAAATGGGATGAATAATACAATCACAGAATTTTCTTATCCCCTGTTGCTGTCAAATCCTATTAAATTCACTCCAGGTAAAAGGTGCATTATTGACACTGCTAAAACTGCACTACACATCAGGGTTACCATAAACAAATGAAAGAAGATGGGTGTGAGAGAGGATAAAGACAAATCACAAATCATCTTCCCAGTGAAGCATCAAGAGTATACGTACTTGGGGTGAAGTGCTATTCCTGAGGACATATAAAAGCTATATCAGGTTAGGAGTAGAGCTTGATTTTAACCCTCTCATTACTGTTTTTTGTTTCTGTGAATACTGTCTCTGCTGCTTCTTCTGAGGCTAATGTGCTTTTACACCAAGGAAGATACAGACAACTGGATTAGTATGGGATTCAGGGAGCAGGCTGTGTACCGAGTGATGTGACAGCAAACAACTAAATTTAATATGGCAGCTTGATCCATTATGTATTTTATTCCAAGAAAAGTCTACATGGACACGTGAAACCTGGACTGGATCTTTTGTCACAGTGGACTGGAATCCAGAACTGTCAGATCTGGGCCATAGGATGATCGCATTTTAACAACCATTTTTTCTGCCGTTAAGTACAATTTACATGGCTTAAGCTTCTAAATGCACAGAATCCTCATTAGAAATCATCCTGACCCTAAACTTTAAATAAAGATCCATAATATTTAGCACCTTTCTGGCACTTGTGAAGCTCGAAGATCCGTAATTGATCAATATCGTTACACTCGTTTCCACAGAGATGCTGAGAAGGGAGGCTAACACATGCAATGTTGTCCAGTGAATCAAGAAGAGAGGCAGGGAGCTGCACCTAAAGCTCCCATCTTGCTCAAACAATCATACAACCTTTACTCAACTCAGTACCAGAACAGAGATTTTATCCACTATCACCATATGAGCCTGAAATATGCACACATAACCAAAATCCTAGTTCTGAGCATCTAGAGGGGTTTCAAATACTACAGGCACCACCAAAGACAAAATGTGTTGATTACTGCTCTTCCTCAAGAAATTGCTGGATGAAGTCAAAGACATGCACAGATAACTCTCTGCAAGTACTCTGAAACACCTCTCTCTCCTCTCCTGCATTTTATGCAGATTTAACTTCGTACCTGCACATAGACATGACAGAGTATATGGTGTGTTAAATATTTGTCAGATTAAACCCAATTACATCAAGATCTGCCCCTAACTTGGCAACACAGGGCATACTTGCTTCCTAGAGATGAAGTAGCTTCTGCTGCCCCATCTTCTGAGCGGCTGTAGAGACTGAAGAAAAACAAAATCTCTCTCATGTTTCATTAAAAGAAAATATAAAATTAATATGGAGAGGGCATACTTAATTTGATGCTTAGTTGTCCTTTGCATATCACTGACCTGATCTCACCATCCTCCCAAAGCTCTATCAGCTCTGAGAGGGACACAGCACGCAGCTATTCCAAGAAGCAAGGAGAAACCTTTACAGAAACAGGTTTTGCAATCACTCGCAATTCATTTAGCATACGGAGCAACATTCTGGGTGTCATGTCTCCCAGCTGGTGGCCAGACGCTACAGTGAATGCGACCAACTGGCCACAGTCCTTCAGCCTGGCAGACCAGGCTTCTGTGTGTGCATGGCCTGTGTGTTTCCATGGCTGAGGCTCAGAGCACCATGTCCAAGTCCTGCAAGCAGACGCCAAGCCAGCTGAACCACAGAGGAAATTATCCCCAGGCCAAGATCAGCGGGGGTTGCCAAAGTTTGGAAAAGAGCACCAGTCAGCCAAGAGGATCTTATATTGAGTAGTCATCTTTATCTAGTGGTCTTACTCCTTAGTGAGAGAGGAGGAAGAACAGATGGCTTTTGCATTCAAAGCCCAGGCCAAGGGGTCAAGGGGATGTGCAGTGTCTTTTCTGCAGCTCCTCTAAACTCCACACACCTACATGGAGCAACACAGCCAGTGCAGCATCAGAGGTTCCAAAGCTGGCTCCACAAAGGCTGGAGTTCCTGCTGCCACAGGGGAGCTGTGAGCTCACCTCTCAAAGCAACATAGCCAGCTTACTACAGCACTAGGCCTAGGCTACTGTGCCCAGGTCCTGGTTCAAAACCAACCTTTGTTGAATGCTACCTTGCAGATTTCCCCACTGCTTTGTCTGAATGCTGCTAAGTGCTCTTCTGTAACAAGAGGGAGGGTCTTGATCTGGCCTCAAACATTGCTTTTAAAAGCCAGGAAAGAGCTAGATGGGTACCACTTGGCCTAGGAAAAATTGTCCGTGGATGCTGAGGAAGAGGACAGAGAGGTTGTTAACACGTGTTCCATCTGGAGAGCTGCACAGGTAGATATGTTGCCATCAGTGACAAGTACTAAGGCACATGCAGCCCAGAGGATGGGTTGCACTTAATTGCTTTGCCCATTTGCAATTGTATGGTTAACTTGTAGCTACTTTCCGCCCAAAGTATGACTCGGCTATCACTCCCATAGCATTATAGCTAAAGACACAATTGCATTTCCAGACAGGCTTGTCACTTGGAAAACACTAATGCCCTACTTTTGCAAGGCAATTATTAAAGGGTACTCTGACTTTATAATATACCAAATGTCTGCATGGCTACAGACTGATAACATGGAACCATCAGCGGCATTGATTAAGTGCTGCTGGCAATCTGACTTCTAGAATACTACAGGCCACCAGCAGCCGTAATACAGGAATGATCAATAATAATGCTAATCTTGCCCTCTAATGAACAGGAGAAAAACCTCTCTCTCACCCCAGCCCATCCTCCTCCTCTCCATGAATCCTAAGAGGAAGCAAACCCATCATGTAGCAGCCACGACTTCAAGACCAAGGGTCTGAGCACAGAGGAATAGACAAGTGACTGTCATACAAAGTGCAGATAGTTGTACAGGTCCTAGCACCCTATGAATGGAGATACATCCAGCCTTTACTGTCTCTGAGAAAAACACTTGTCATGAGTCTTTGAAGGAACAGTGAAAAGTGAGTAATGTTTTATTTCTATTGTACAAAACAGCTCTGAAATCAAGGCATCTTTGTTTCTAAATAGTCCGTCTTTGTTTCCCTGTAGTGGCAGTTCAAGCAATCAGAAATCCTCAGTCTAGCCTCCCAAACCCATGAAAATTAGCTTCTAGATTTGCTGGTTTTGAATCATCAGGTTATATTTGGTTGTACTTTCAAGATTTTCATCATAACATTATAGTAAAAAACTTTCTTCAACCACTCCTCACTTTCTCTCCCAAAAACAAACAACGAAAAAGGAAAAATTGTCTCCTTGCTCATACACCTACAAGGCAGCTGAGCTTGAAATTAAATATGGAAGGACTAAGAAGGACTAAGGATTGCTGCTAAAGTTGTGAGTCAACAGCACAAAATTTCCAAAATCCCTGTCCTAATGTTGAGGCTGTGGCAACACTGTATTTGAAATGGATAATGCTTTATTGTGCTATACTTGAATTCTCTCATGCTGCTCTCCTCTCCTCGTTAAAGACAATCACAGGGAAAACCTCTGGATGCTCTTTGTATATGAGGGAACAAAGTGTCCTCTCCCATGGAGACAGAATACAGTGTTACTGAAGCTAAAAGGCCCAAAGTGCCATCTAATGCTAAAATAACAGGGAGTTTTACCTCTACTTATCTCTCATAATCCTGAGCTATTTGCCCTCCAGATGAAATGAAAGATATATCCCATCACCTCCACTCCACGCAAATATCATAGCCTGTAAAGCTACATATTAGAAACCTGGGTGATTCCCTCCCATGGGAGGGGATCAAGCCAGGTGAACAGTGACTAAGAATTTGGGGGGTTTTCCCCAAAACCCCATTTTATGCCTGAAATATATGATGCTCACTAATAATTGATGTAGCTGCGGGAGTCACAATAATTACAGAGGCAAACAAATCTCATGCCCTAGGAAGCAGAGTGCTTTCCACAGGGCTCAGAAAGGGAGTCTCCTGCCTGCAGCATTACCTTGAGACCTGCAGAGCCTAATACCTGCCTCCTTGCAGTGGCTCTCACTCCATGTCTTACCCATCAGGCAGCTCAATCCAAAACCCTTGGCAGGAGGCTGTGCCAATAAATATATTTTCTATTGGCAGGATATTGCGCTCCTCTGAAATATCACATATTTGGCTATTAAGGCAGGCAGAGTCTGATCTTGTATGTCAAATCCTATACTCCCATGAAAAATGAAGGAGCTACTTTGCTCTGCTCTGCTCTGCTCTCAGCTAACCAGCCAAGGATGCTGTCACAAGTGAAATGCAGTGTGCAGGGCTTGCTTTGCCCTGGCAACAGCTGTACCTAAAAGTAACATAGAGGAGTGGATTGGAGAACAGAAAAGGGGCAGGAGGTACATGTGCCTACTTGGCCACTGCTGAGAATTTTAATTTTAGGCCTCTCATCAGCCCTGACACACAAATTGTAGCATCAGTTAAGTCATAATGAATTACTGGTGCATTTGATGTTTACAGACTATAGATTAGGAGCAGAAGTGCGAGACTTCGCAGTGGCATTGCTACATGTAGATGAAGGGTTTGGACCCAAGGCTTAGAGTTCAGGAGTTTCAACAAGAAAAAGAAATGCTTGAGGAATACATAATAGGATACAAAGCTTTTCTTCTGTATAGTAACCTAGCTTTTACCAATCCCCACCAAAGGTGACCAGAAGCTCTTAATGAGCAAAACCACATTTTGGGCAAACATTAGGTGGCCCATGGGTAGTCGATTTCAGCACAGATACCATCCTGCAAACCCTGCCATTACAATCATTGACTTCCTCAACGTGAGGATAAATTTAGGACTTCTGCTAAAAGACAGGAAAAAACCACCAGGGCAGAGAGGCAAAACAAAAAGAGGAAAGACTCGTGGAGCTGGGTTAGCAGACTTGATTCTGGATTTTGACCACTCTGGGGCCTGATTTCCCGTCAAGATGAATCAAATCCTAGCCAGCTACAATATATCAGCAGCAGGGCCCACAAACATTTTGGAAGAGGACAACATCTCCTGGATTAATCCAACACAAACACCAGTGTGTTGCAAAATTGACCTCAGCATAGGCATGGAGTGTCCAAGTCAGCCTTGCTTCCAAGTGGGTTACAAAATGAAGCAGGGGACCCTGGACTTCCTAGTCCCATGGGTTTGACTGCCCAGGAAGCCAGGGCTCCTATTACTGGGAGCCGCACCACCACCAGTACCAGAACTGCCAATGGCAAGCAGCGAGCTGTAGGGATGCTGGGTTCTGCAGTGTAGGGTGCTTGTGAATCCACAATCAGGGAGACAGGCACACAGGGGAGAGGATTAGATTAGCTCACATTGATAAATCTCCTGTGTGCTCTGATACTTGAAGAATCCTCTTTCCATCCCCCCCTCTCTCCTTCTTCCTCCTCAAATCTCAGCCTCCTCCTTCCTGCCTGGTTTCATCACAACTCCAGATTGCTTGAACAAGCTGCCTGATAAGCCCACAGATGCCAACAGGAAGCAATGATGTTACAATAAGTGTCACAGGGAAAATGTCAACTGTATCATTATAATGAAGGTCATGTTTCCCTCACAGAGAGCTCAGGGCTCTGCACAATTCACATGTTGTTATTAGGTAGATGTTGACATGTGTAACTTCTACCTTACAAGAGTCACTGCACAGGGATCAGTGAGGAAACGCTGGCTCACAAATACTCTGAGTTTCAGCCTCCATCATAGAAAGTGCAGAAGGAATCAATTAGCAAGTGTTACTCAGATGGGAATTCACAACTATGGTAGTTGCAGCTACTCGCGACAGGCAGGGTGCACACAGGATAACGGGGCAAACACAGCACAAAGGCAGCCTCACACAGCACAAAAGCACAAAAGTGGCACTAAGAGCAAGCCAGGCACAGAAGCAAACAGCCTCCATCCCAAAGTTGATACTAGTCAATGGCAGTTGGATACTCCATGTAAAACAGCTCGCTGCCTCCCTAATGTAGGGAATCTCCTCCTTTTAAACCTAGTGATAAAAATGATAAAAAGGGGACTATAAAAAATAAAAGCCTTGAATTAATACTCTAATGAAGTTTTATTATTTTTCAAAAAAAGATTTTGTTCCATGATGAGGAAATATATACTCTCCTTGGCTCTGGCTCTGTGGAAGGAAGTGATTGTAGGGGTGTGTGTGGGGGGGTGTTTGCGCACGCATGCATGCACAAGATGAAGCAAGGTGCTGAATGCAGATAGTGAAAGCCTTTGAATTCTCCAGAAAGACACAATGTGCTTTCCGGTCTTTGCTCCATCTCCAAGCCTGTCAATATTTTGCTCAGTAAGGGATGACGTCAGCAAGGATTTTCACATGCATACACATGCATGCATGCACACATATTCTCCCACCAGGGCTAGCAGGGTATTAAAATCAGAGGGATTTAACTAATACATTGCATGACAAAATGCTTTCAGTGATCCACAAGACTGCCCATCACTCATTTGTCAAGGGAGATTGTCAGGACATTGCTCAAAGATCCCCTAGGACATCAAAACAATACTCATGTAAAGATGGAGAGAAGGAAAACAGCACGGTACAAGAGTGATCATCTGAAGAACTGGAGGTGTACAGATATTGAGGGACAATAGCTAAGGTAGGGCTCGGGTATTAGCATGCTTATGGGTGACTGAGCATCGTTTTACTCTTCTTCCAGTCCAGAAAGCCAAGGGAGAGGTAAAGCAGAGGGATCAGCAGGTTGCAGCTCAATGATAATTGCACTTCTTTCTGATGCTGGGTTGTAATTTATCTGCTCCCTCCCATTCCCACAGTGCCATGGTATATCCCCTCCCATCAATTTGTTCCCATATGCGCTACTGTGAGGCACAATTGCTGTTTGGACTCAGCCTGGTATCCTTTAATGGCAGACTCTGACCATTCAGTTGCCTGGGGAAAGGCTGCCTTGGGACTGAAAGTTTCCCTGAGCACACCCCTCCCTGCAGCATGTTTGTATTTCATTTTAGTTAGAGTAGAAGGAAAAGTACCATTGTATTCTTCCATGCATAGGGCCATATTCCTATGCCTCTAAGAGTTAAAACTGTCCATGTGGGCAATTAACAAGCAATAGATTAAGAACAGTGAAGATACTCTGAGAAGAAGCTAGGTTGATTTGGCTTCAATCCTCCACTCCTCGGCAGGTAAGCTGCAGGAAGACAGGAGCAGAAAAGAAAGACGTTTTAGCCTCAGTTTTTCTTCTATCCTAGGATGATCCACCTTCCCTATGTTTACTCAGTACTTTAGAAAAAAACAGCTGAAACTCAGCAACAACCCCTGAAAGATCCCTCCCAAGCAGCATCTGTAGCCCAGCACAGGTACACAGGTATTAGAAGTTCTCTGCAGAGAACACATAGAAACAGTTGTCACAGCCTAGCTCCAAAGGGACTGTACTTCAGAGGGACACCTTCAAAGCAAAGCTTGCTGAAGAAATCTCCACAAATGGTAAGTTCGGTCTGAAAGATCAAGTGGCCACCATATTCCCACCGTTGCACCATCTTGTTATATCTCCATAGTCCGAATACAGAGCAAAAATATTATTCCCTGTCTTGAGATGTCTCAGGCTGAAGCCAGTGAAACATGCTTAAGGGATAAAGGAAGAGTTGAGGCTTTCCATCATCATGGGGAGGAAGATGCAAAAGAAGAAGAAATTGCTTGAGGAGTTGCAAGCAACCGCAGTGAGCACAATGGATTTCTGAATTTAAGTCAAAGAAAGGATTCAATGCGTAAGAGTAGCAAACCTTCCCCGCAGGAAGTCACCGGGAGTTTGGGTCCACTATTATCAGAAGCTACCCCTTTAGGTCCTGCAGGCAGGTAAATCTCAGTCACTCACAGATTACTCACTTGACTCCTGATCTGCAAACTAATCTGAAATAGACTACTTCCTGCATTTCTACCTCTGCTTATTTATCCATTTATTTAAATTTGAAAGAGAATTTAGTGATTCATGGAAGTCAGGGATCGATATCCCTAGCGCGAGCCAAGAACAAGTTTGAGCAACATTGGTCACAAGATTCTGCAGCTGACAGCATACCTCAGTCCTGACCCCTCTCTGCCAGGAGCTGAGTTCTCTGCTACCATTAGGCCAATGTTCCCTCTTACACCACAACCCCCCTAGCTCTCCCAGCACCTCCCTCTGCTAGTCCCTCTCACTCTTGCCCTCAGTCTTCCTTGCATTGAGACTATAAAATACAAGCCAGAAGGTGAAACTATGGTCTTGAGATGATAAAATTGAGATCCACCAAATTCATTTTTATTTGCAATCATAAACCACTTCATTTTACAAGACAGAAAAATTAAGAAGGAAAATGAGAAAGAGTTCAAGTGCATCAGTTACAGGCTGTTAATAGAACCAAAGTATTTTGTACTATTTATATTTTATGAAGCTCTATTACTGTGTTTTGTACAACAGAACATTACAATAAATGATTTAGCAACTCAGTAAAGGACCCAGAAAACTGATCTCAGCTCATCCTTTAGAAGGCCAAAGATCCTGATCTATGAAAGTTACACCACCACTAAATATGCTGATGCACTTTCAAACTAAAAAACCCAACAATCTCCCAACCCCCCAAAAACAACAACAACAACAATAATATAAAAAAAGAGAAACCCAACCCAAAACACCACAAACCCCTTTATCAGTCCTGACTTTTCTTTTAAAAAACTTTTCTACTGGAATTTTTCAATTTTTATAGGATAATGTTCTGCCAGAAATGAAGCTATTTTTCCAAAAAATGACAGAGGACATTTGAAAAGCTCATAAAAGAAATTACAACTTTCTAATGGAAAATAATTTTTAACGTCACACAAATTTAATTCTTATACTTCTAACAGAAGAAATAACTATTAAAAATAATTACAATTATTATTACTTTTCTTAGAATTCTTTCACAGCCTCAGAGGTTTCCTTTGGAAGCCCTCAGCTAATTGTACTCCCTTCAAAACACACCTGATCTAGGATTTGGAGGGCTGTTAAAATGTACTGTAAGTAGGTGGTATGGAGAGAATAGGTTGTTTTCTAAACATGCAAAGTTGGTTCTGCTAACCTTCTTTCTCTTTTTGGTTTTATATTACACTAGGCAAGTGTAATACCAGATTTCAGATCTATAGGTATGCCTGCACTGGACTATGATGATGTATCAGCTGCCATGTGATAGAAGGTGGGGACCAACATCCCCTTTAGATGAGGCAGAAGTGATGCTCGTGAATGAGCAAGACAAGAGGTGCAGGGTGACTGCATTGCTCCGGTGGATAAGGGTAGTTAGCACCAGAAGGTGAGTAGAAACAGCGTTAGGGACGAGGCATATGTGCAGCTGACC
>WEIS01061153.1:0-10324 GCA_013389965.1 Todus mexicanus | reverse complement strand
TCTTGGAAGGGAAAAGACAATGCAGAGACTCACTGAAGCCTTGCGCAAAGCTTGGCTTTGCTTCAGAAGGTCATGTTTGCAATAAGCTTAGTAAGGATATTCATGGCATTTGTTATGTTTGTTTTATTTTGGTTACAACAGTTTAAAATTAGAAGGTGGGAGAGGCCATAGATATAAATCTGTATACTGAAACAGCTAGAAGCAATAGCCACCAAGTAACAGCCACTCTCACAGTATCTATGTCCACTCCTCACGTTTAGAACTCTTCCAAATAGGCCATTAATTAATTAAATTGTTGAAAGTGCAGTCAGCATTTGAAATACATACTCCAACTCATTCATCGTCCTCAAACTTGCAATCTAATATTTGCCAATGCTTCTGCAAAAGGGGGAAAAAACCAAAGCCTTAAAAATAGCTCCGATTACAAAAGTAACAACGATTAGCTGATATCAGCCAAATCAAATAACAGCTTAAAAAAGAAAAAGCGAGAGAGGGGAGCAGTGACAACAGATGTACTGGAGCACTTGAGTATTTAGTTCTTACCCTACTGAGCTGTTCATCGCTGTCAGTCTGACTTCTCTTGTGCTGTCAAAGCAGTGAAAATAAACAGCAGTGCACTTTTATGAATGTGTGCAGCTCAACTGTCTGTCTTCACAGTGGGAAACAAAATAGTTCTGTGTGCACCTACAGTGAAGTGCTATTATGTGCATTTTATGTTGGGACTCCAGGAGAATTTGGTCTCGGTAGATTTTTCTAGCAGCAGAGCAGCGTGGCTAAGAATACTAAGTAAGTCTAATGTGCAGTTTAAATACTGCCTCAGGAGTCGCTGAGTTGGCAGTGGGACCCTTTCCAGTTTTCTGCAAAATACAAATATTTTCTAGCTTAATGGCCTGTGGATGTATGAGAAAGAATAGCTTCATTATCTGAACACTGAGGTGAAAGGGGTTTCCTGGTTTCCTACAATCAGTGAGAACTTAGAATCACTAAAATTATGTGTAAACATCTCTGTAGCTGGTATGTCTGTCACATTGTGGAAATCGGAGGCAGACCATTCATGGGCTTATGACTTCAGTTCATATAGCATGTTAATTATAAAGTATTTACATTTGGCTATGATACTAATTTGGGGATGAAGAATATGGGGAGGAAAATCTTCATTATTCTCATGTCTCTGTTACATTCCTGGGCTATTTCTCTGTATTCAGTGTAGTTGCACACTACTGGAGTTCCAGGCAGGAAAAGTGAAACAGGCTGCATTTTAATTTTAAATAACGCTTTTCCTCTTTAAATGACATGAAGCCTGTTTTTTTGGGAGAAGTATTGAGACAGAAATATGTTTACACTCAGCTGTTTACTGGAATACCAATGACGGTTCTCCAGAATACTAAATGCTGAGATTTATATGCGTGAGGTTTAGTGCTTGAGTCTACATCTCAATTTTTAATTTGCTTTATATTTTTGTAAAGCTGCTTTAAACCTCTATTTAAACCAGCGTGTGTTGGCACCTCTGTTTTTTAATCATTTTAAGCAGTCTTGATCACTTCGTAAAATCCGTAGCCTTACCAAAATTACATTAATTCTTTTTCTTCGGGAGCAGAAAAATTCAAACACCCTTTTATTAGATGGCATAAAGAAATAGACTTGTCCTTCTGTGAAATTGAATATTACTGATACTCATCTTTCCACCCACTTCATCCCATAGTCTGCATAATGTCCTGAGCCGGTTCCTCCATTTGTTGATGTAAAGTGGAGCTGGTAGGAAGCTGAGACTGCATTAGCACTTCGTGTCTATAGAACTGATCTGGAGTTATTGGTAACTACAAACACGAAATGGCTGACTGGAAATAAAAGTTGGTACCTGGCTGAAGACAGTCAGAGAAAGCTGCTGTTTATCACCTTAAAGTTCATGTGCTACGTGTGCTTCATAATCGGGGTTTCCTGGCCTGAACTCTTAGGTGTGAAGGCGTTTTTGTCACTCCTCCCTTTCCTCTGAACCCCTTATCCCAGGAGAGGTTGTCACAAGCTGTATCGGTCTGCTATGCGTAGCTGGGACAAAAGGAAATGGGTTTTACTTTACAGCTGCTTTGCACTCAGAGGTGGCGAAAAAGTTGGTTGCATGAAGTAAAGTCTTGTGTGAGTTTCTTTCGGTTGACAGTTTAATATCTTTGCGTAACACTCTTCTCCCACAGTTTTCTCTTTTGTCATTTGAATTTAAACAATCACTACAAAGAATATGCTTAATCTGGGAGTTTAAAGACCACTTGAAACTTAATGAGCTGAGGCTTTTTTTTAAAATGAAGCCTTATGACTGCAATGTAGTTAATTAGTTCCTAAGCTGGTAACTTGGAAGATGATGACGTGTAATGTGAAGAGTCCACACTGGCAGCGTGTCCCACGGACTCTTACTTGCCTCTCAGTGGGTTGTGTGATATACTCGCTGTTTTGGGGTCTTCCTTTGTGCCAGTCTTTATTGACGTGCTGCCTATTTGAGCTTCTTGTTGTTAGAACTGGTGGGATGATGGTGATGATAGCAGTGCAGGCTCCTGTTCACACATGCATTTTGGGAGCGAGCCTCGTTCCGTATCACTTGGGCACAATTCCAATGAGTTGCCGCCCTTTAAAAACATGCAATGGTGACTGGACTGTGTATTGATAAAGTTAAGTTTACTTTCTTTAATGGTATGAAAGTTAAAGCCCCAAACTGAGCTATGTCTGTCTTTTCCATTCCCCAGCATTGACAAGATATCTAAGGTAACCTCTCCTGTGTTGGTAATCCATGGTACCGAAGATGAGGTAATCGATTTCTCCCACGGCCTGGCCATGTATGAGCGATGTCCACGAGCGGTAGAGCCCCTCTGGGTGGAAGGGGCTGGGCATAATGACATAGAGCTTTATGCACAATACTTAGAGAGACTAAAACAGTTCATATCTCATGAACTTCCCAACTCCTGAAGAAGCCTACCTGATTTTACCTCAGTTACTGTGAACGGAAGAAATTACCTGGTTTTGCACATGCTTTAACTGGATAGCTGTAATAGCTTTATACTATGAAGAAATACCCTGTCTTTAGGGTGTTCTAATCAAACATCTGATGAAATTTGTCTTTTATATCTGGAAGTTATTCTACTAATGCACACAGATATGGTCAACTACTGTAATTCCAACAATTTTTAGCTTTGTTGCCCTGGAGGAAATGGGAATACTAGCTGCTTATGGGGACACTTTTTACCTAGTGCTGTATTAATCGAAGATCAGTTTTCTCTGTCTCGCCGATCGTTTATAATTCTGTCCTACAAAGACTTTTTTTCCCCCCCGGTGTTCTCAGTGTGGAGAGCACAACTGTTAGGAGCTGCAGCTTGTCCTGAACAATCAGTCATGGGTTCAATCTAAGGGAGTACTTTCTCTGTAAAGTTTCTAGCTGTGGTATTGTAACTGGAAAGTTATTGTGATGAAGTTCCCCCTCCTCCCTTCTAGTGTTCTTTTGTTAACTTACTGATCTTCCCGAGTAAATTATTTAAATATGCTTTTTTCCTGAAAATAAACAAACTACTATATGGGGCTAAACTCTGTAATGACCTCTCCATTACCTGTATAAATGTTAACTGGAATGTTCTTAAAGGAACTAGGGACAAAATCGCTTTTGTTTAAAAATAAATGTGTAAATTTACTACTAGAAAGCTCATTTTAATATTCAGATTGTCTGAATAATAGCCATAACAGACATTTCCTTCTGTAAAGCATTCCTGTAGACTTTTTAAAAGTACTGTACATATTTGAATTTACATTGTGCATAGATTCTTAATTGGTAGTTTTAATTTAAGTCTAGTTACAATAAACTGCAAAATTCTGGTTTGTATATGATTGAATACATTTTGTTAAAATATGTTTTTATCCCTATATTATTTTGCTATTAAAGTTTTATAAAGTTTCCAGGACGAAAAAAAAAAAATAATAAAAATTTACACATTTATGTTTTGATGAATTTATGTAACTAAATTTTCATTGAGCTGATCTTTTTAGTTTAGAAGTAATTTGATTCTTTGACACTGGAATCGCACAGATTATGCATCAGAAATGCAAGACACTTAAAAATTGTTACACTACTAGCATAGGTCTAATTTTTTTCCAAATTTAAAGGCCTTAAATGTACTGTAAGCCTCAGATTGTTGTATAAATTGATCGCGATTGATTGCAGTTTGTGTCCTGTTGCTAGAACGCAACACAGTGATTGTAATGGAATAAAGGATGCATGGATTAGAGCTTGCCGAATTTTTGAATCTTATTTGGTGCATGATTTTCATACACAAGGAAAGTGTAAACTACGGGTTACTTGATAAAGTAACTTGAGTCGTGTTAATTCCTTCCTTTCAAGGAGAGCTCCCCTAAAGTACAAAGCCACATTTCTATGAAGCTTGGTATGTAAATTAAATGTAAAAGAGATTACTTTTAAATGGTGCTCAGCTGGTTTTAAGTAACGAAATACCGTGATTCATTGCCTCCAAGAACTGCTTGAACATAGTTGTCATGAGTCCTTGTAACAGGCCTGCAGCTAATTTTCAGCGCACTGTCTATTCCATTGTTGTTGTCTATTGACTTGGCCCTGTTACTGTAAAAGAAGAGAAACTGGTATCTTCACTTACAGTGGGGGGAAGTGAGGACACCCGTCCTGCTCCGCGTCATCTGGATCCTCAGAATCTCCATCAGTGCCTGTGCGTTGGCCAGTTGTGAGTTTTAAACGTCCCAAGCAGCAGGACCTCCAGCTGTTCTCGTGGTGACTCTCCCAGCCAAAGCTGGCAGGTTTTGCCTTATCACCTCAAGCTTGCTGCGTCCCTCCTGTATTTCAAATAAAAATAGTCAGATACATCTCTCATTCTGTTTATTTTGCACCTTCATCAATCCGCAGCGGATTTTCTTCCGTTTCTGCGTGTGTTCTTCCTGTGACTATAGCCCTGGGGAGACAAAGCTGGCATCTGTAGGTATTCCAGGTGATGTTTGAAGGTGTCAGGCTGGGGAATTTTTACTAAGTGGTTTGGATAGCCACATTGAACTTGTGTTGTTCTGAAAAGTTCAGCTGACAGTATTCTCCTCGTGATCCCTTGTAGCTACCCTTTCACTTCAACAAATGGGTACTTTTAACCTTTTCCCTATAAATGAACTTCTTAAAAATCACTACTCTAAGTCTTGCACTTATTTTGTGACTTGTCTTTGCATTTGCATTGCTTTTTGTCTGATAAAGAAAACCCCAAATCTGAATCCAGAGTTGTTATAGATGACACTGGGTCTCTGCAGTTGCAGCCCGAGTTCCCAGTATTCTGGCTAAATGTGAATTTTTATTTGTTCAAATTCTTGTCTAACTAATTCCCAGAGGTGGCTCACTGTTTCAGGTTTCTGTGTTGGCTGTTTTGCTTTGCAAAGCTCATCTACACTTAACTGACACGAATGTTTTGCTGTTAATCAAAACGTTAATGACCTATCTGTGATCCACTGGTATGGATCTCCTTCCCTCTCTTCTAATTCAATAATTTGTTTACCTGTTTCGTACCTTAAGTGATTTTCCTTGTAGTCTTATTCCCATCCGATAGTTTTAAAATGAATTCTGATTTTTTGGGGGGGTCATTTTTTGACATACCCTTTAAACAAAATAAGTAGCAGTTATGAGCTGCTTTATATTGTACGCTTGTAGCAAAGTGTCACTATTTCAGGCATTTCAAACTACTGCTGCTGGTCAGCATTAGAATTATTAGTTGAAACAACCCCTGGCCAACTCATAAATACTTATTGTAAGACAGTGGATTTCAGGTACCTATTTATTTAAAGAAAAAAAATATTAGAATAAATCATGGGAGGGGGGATAATGTGAGGTTGCCAAAGGGAAACTTCAAGGTTAAAATAGCCTGTTGCAGCAAACTGCTCTCTCTCTCTCGTTTCAGCGTATAATGTGGGCCTTTACAGGAACTTGTTCTGCATATTTTAGAGCTCCCGCGGTGTCTCTAAAGGCTCCTGGCTGTGCCAGGCTGTTCCAGCACGTCGCTTTCTCCAGTAGAACTCTGGTTTCCTCCAGGTCTGCCGGGGAGCGGGCGAGCTGTGGGCTGGGCTGTCTGTCCCTGGGGGTGCTGAGCCCCCAGCTGCGCCCCTCTCCTGCTCTGCCTCGGCAGCGGCCGGAGCATCCCCGCTCCCCGGGGAGGTGCCGGCTGGCGGCGGCTCTCCGAATACCCGGACCCTGTGTCCAGCCGGGGTTTTCCCTCCTGCGGCGGCCCGGGCCGGCTCCTCCAGCGGGATCCCCGGGCCCGAGGCAGCGGCTCCAGCGATGCCGCCCGGCCGGTCCGAGCTGCCAGGTACGAGCCGCCGCCAGCGGGGGAGCCGGGCCAGGGAGGCTCTGCGGGGCCGACTCCTCTGTCTCTATTGCAGGCGGCCCCCCCGGGCCACGCTGGCCACAGGACTCCCCGAGGAGCTCCGCCACCGCCCGGCTGCTGCTGCTGCTACTGCTCCTACTGGTGCTACTGGTGGTGCTGGTGGTGCTGGTGGTGCTGGTGGGCGCCCGGCCCGGGGCGCTGGGGACGAGCGTCGGGAGCCGGGAGCGCCACGGTGAGGAGGAGGAGGAGGAGGAGGAGGAGGAGGGGGCTTTGAACTGGAGCGAAAATGAAGAGAATCTGCTCTCCAGGTTGACTTCGAGACGCAGAGAGATGCCGTGATTTGACTGCGGCTTTCCGCAGTGGGCCCTTCATTTATTGCCTCCTTTAGTTCTTCAGGCCTTTTTTAGTTTACAGGGCCGCCTTGGGAGACAAGACATTGATCCAAAGTTTTGTTTGTTCTAAGTAATGTTTTGCACAGCAGTTTATTCTGTCAAGCCTGTGGACCTACTTAAAGATTGAACATTGCTTATACTGCCAGCCCCCTGCTGCAGCGGTGCCAGGGGGGGGCACTTAGGGACACTTTGGGTCTGCCCCAAAGGCCTTTCCCCTTAGCCCAGCCTGGCACCAGTCCAGCAGCAGAACACACAGTCCTGCTCCGCATGCACCATCCGCCCCTCAAAACATCGGCACAGGACGAGGGGGCAAAGATTGAGAGAGCTGGGACTGGTTAGTGTGAGGCAGAGGAGGCTGAGGGGAGACCTCATCGCTCTCCCCAGCTCCCTGAAGGGACATTGCAGAGGTTGGTGCTGGGCTCTGGTCACGAGTGACCAGCGATAGAACCAGAGGGAATGGTTCCAAACTACACCAGGGGAGGGTTGGACTGGATAGTAGGAAGAAATTAAAGAGTAGTCAGCTCCTGGAATGGGCTGCCCAGGGAGGGGGTTGAATCCCCATCACTGGATGTGTTTAAAGGGCGTTTAGATGCAGTGTTGGGGGAGATGGTTTAGGGGTGAACTTTGCAGAGTAGGGTTGACGGTTGTACTCAATGATCCCATGGGTCTTTTCCAACCTCAAAGATTCTATGATTCTATAATGGACCCCGTGTCATTGAGGTCCTCATGGATCCGGGTCCTCCTTCCTCTTTCCTTGTTCCTCCTAGGGATCTCACACAAGCGGTTTGCTCCCCTCCACAGCAGCCTGTCAGTAAACTAGTGGAAGAGCTCATTGATCTCTCCGTGGTCTCGTGAATAGGGTTCTTGCAGTGGCTATTGATTGCTCTGGATGACAAATGCAGCGAAGATGCGAAATGTTGCTTTTGTTATGACATATTCCCGAGTCATCCGCTCCCATCTAGTCCTAGAAGCCATATTTTGAAATTTCTAAGCAATGCAATGTTTTATTTCAGAGATGAAATACAGCCATAAATGTGCATTTTGATATGTAAAATTCCAATGTGATAGTAGAATACTTAACTAATATGATTACAACGCGCATGCAATCCCCTGGACTGTCAGTCACAGCTACCTGAAGCTGATAACCTTAATCTTGAATCAAATTTTTTTAAAAAATGAAATACCTGAAGCTTCTCAAAAATGCTGGACTAGGAAATAGAAGAACATTCTTAAAAATCTTGCTCTCTGCTTAGAAATGAAAGGGAAGGCTGCAGGCGCATTCCAGGGCTCCCAGGACTGACCTCCAGCCTTCAGCAGTGTGCCCTTATGCTAAAACTTTAACTGTTTCAAACGCTTCTGGCAAGATGCAATTACGTCTGGGGTTTCTTGTCCCGTTGAATTATTAGAGTTGTCTTGTGTGTTTGCAGCCCTACTTACCGTGAAGTGCTGCCTGACTTGCATTGCATTTAATTGTTTCATTGATCAATTCTCAGAGCGTACGTTGAATCTTCAGGCTCAGCTTGGGGTAAGCTGGGTGCAGGCACTACCTTGGAAGCAAACTAAAGCTCCAGAGTCCCAGCTTTCCCATATCAGTAGCTTCTTGTCTGCAGGATGAAGCTGCTGTGGCCTTTGAGCAGCTGCAGCTTAACCCTGTTACACCAGGCTAATGGCTCTAATCAGGTGGCAGAGACCAGAGGGATCACCTGGAAAGTAAACCCGAGCCTTTCGTTTAAACCCAGCCTATATCTACTGGAATTCTAAGGGCTGTGCTGGACCCTGGGTCTGGACCCAAACTGCAAATGGCCCAGCAAGAGTGTAAAAGTTTCCTTTCTTAGTTATGAATGAAAAAGGAATCATTATTTTTCTTACTCTTTTCCAGAAAATGTATATGGACTAGTACATCCTGTTTTGGTGATTGGGTTGGAGTTTTTTAGGAGTCTGTGTACTCTGGAGTGTATGTATGAGTAACAGAGATAGTTTTCCTGAGCATTAGAGAAAACATGAGTTTACATAAAAAAATACAATCATTATTACATGATAGTACCTAAAAACCTCCCTGTTGTAAATCTGTTGGTTTGACCTGTCAGAACGTTCAGTAAGTTTCGCAAATTGTGCTGTACCCAGGGCTACAGCAGAACATTGATAAATATAGATATATTTTAAAGAAACAAACCTACTGAGGTTCCTAGCTGTTTGTGTTTAATGGCTTTACTGTATTTGTGATTATTTCAGAACACAGCCTGAATCCCAACACTTCTTTGTGGGATATGGATTATGGAAGACCATTGCACAGTAAGAAAACCCTTCCTGGGACTGTGGGCTCATACAAACCCTCCAGCCTTTTTGGAGGCAGCTCTCTCCTGAGTCACCAGGGAAGGAGAAGTTTGATAAGTTGGAACTTGGGCCAGAAACCACGAGAAAAGCAGTTGTCCTGTGACATGCTCCTTAAACTTTCCAGATATATTTTAACAGACGCCTTTGGACCTAGCTTGGCCTGGAATCTCTTCCGGTTTTATAACTGTGATCGACAAATCCGCCTGCCCCAAATTCCTGGCAGTCCCCTCAAGGTGGCCCAGCACAAGGTGAAGCCATTCTTGCTACGCAGGGTGCTTCAGCTCCTCGGCAATATGGGAGTGTTGTCTGAAGCTCAGCAGTCCAAGGTCTTCCTCTGCTCAAGAAGCAAATGCTTAAACCAAGGGTAGCACCATTAAAGCCCAAAGTGGAACAAAGTGGTAGGTATATAAGGAGGTGACATGGGTTTGGTATTTCGGATGCATTCTGGTGTTGGCTGAGCGAAGGTATGGGGTTGGGCTCCGTGCTGCCAGGGCAAGGGGTGCTGGCAAGGGTGGGCATCACTGGGTGCAGCCGGGTACGTGGTGGTCCTGTTTTGTGCTGGGGATCATTGCTCAGCGTTTGGGCTGAGCTAGAGCCAGGGCTCAGCGTGCCCAGCCCTAAGCAGGAGGTCTCTGATGAGGTGGGTAGGGAGCAGTCGCTGTCTGCAGAAGAGCAGAGGCTAGGTAAGGCTGAGCTGGCGTGTGGACAGCAGGCAGGGGCTGCAGACGGGCCAGTGTGGGAGTCGATAGAGTCGTGGTGAGGCAGTGCCCGTCTGGGCAGGGCTGCCAGGTGGGCTCTGGTGCCGGCATTAGCGGGGTGTTGCTCAGAGCTCTCAGCTCCAACCAGAATCTGGTGTGTTCCCCCCGTGCTCCGAGCTGGGGGTTGCCTGTGGAAACAGAGCTCTGGTGTGTTAGAAACGTAACATCAATCGAAAAAAAAAAAAAGAAAAGAAAAGGAAAAGTGGAGAGTTACAGGAAATGGGTCTGGGAAGAGAAACGATAATAATAACAATAATGGCAATAATAATAACGATTATGATAATAATAATAATGATGATAATGATAAAACCCCCCGTAATTGCTAATGAGTAGAATGCAGGAGCTAATGGGCCGCGTCCCTCGCTCGCAGGAGGGGTTGCCCAGCCAGGAGGGGGGGTCTGGGCGGGCAGCGCCTGGGCAAGGGCGACACCCCCCGGCCGGCCCCGGCACCGCAGCAGCCCCAGCTCAGCCCCAGCCTTAGTCCCAG
>WEIS01061151.1:0-28661 GCA_013389965.1 Todus mexicanus | reverse complement strand
GCACACCACCACCCCCCCCTCCATTTTCAGTGTACGTTTTCTTATCTTCATATTTCCTTACCCTTCAGTTCTCTAGCTTCCTTTTCTACCCACATGTGGGGTTTTTTTTCTTCTCTAATGCATTACTTTTTTCTAGCTTCCTCCTTGGCCTTCTCAAGGGTGCGTTCCCTTGTGTTGTGCTGGCTGGTACAAAAGGTTTCGAGTAACAGCGAAAATGGAAACGATGAATTTACCCTCTCCATTAGAAAGAACTTTTATGGGCAGATGCTGTTGGCAGCGCCTGCTGCAGAATTGAAGCTTTTTGGACTACAGCTGTACAGAAAGAGGAGACTTTTTACCAGCACACTGTTCCTGAATATCACCCCAGCAATTTCAGCTTTAATAGTGGTCTCTGGCAGACGAATGTGTTTTCCAGTTAAGGTGATGGTTACTTCTGCCCACCCTAGACCTTTTTTTTTGTCGTTAGATTCCCTGTCAATAAAAGCTTAAACTGCATTACATTTTTCCTCATCCAGCAAAATGCTGTTGAAGTATTATATTAGTAATGAGAAGAATATTAATACAGTTAGTGTGATTTGAGCGATTGACAGTCTTTCAAGAATTTTGGTGCTGGAGCATTTGACTATATCATTTAATGGTAATTCATATTAATCAATCTGTTAATATCACTAAGAAATTCTGGAGCCAGTTTTAATCCAGATTTGGGCTTGTACTGTGAAGCTGACCTGCTGGTTCTCTTATTCATGCATTTGAAAATACCACAGAAGTAATGATTGTCATCTATTTTTATTTGCAGATCTGCTCTGTGCCTGCAGCCCCCTCAGTTCTTCGTAAGGATCTTTTGCTGTTCCCCCCAAGCTTCTCTTTCAGATTAAGGGGTAACATGCCTGAGATCTTAAGCTAAGCAACATTAAAAAGCAGATACTCTGCAGGGCCTGTCTCTGCAGTTCTTTACTCGCATGAATTATTCTGTTGAACCACAGTTAGAATAAAAATTTGCAGCCCAGCCTCATGACAGAGGAAAAGTAAACCAGGGTGAGCCTTTTAAAGCAGTTTTATGCAGGTGCTTGTGTTCCACAGACCCTCACGTTTCCCGGAGGCTGGTTTAGTTGATGGAGGCGACGTGCTGCTCTCTGGATCCGTTCAGCCTCTGCTCTCTGGCAAACAGACCCGACCGATCCTCTTAGCACCTCTGGGGGGATTTTGAGTAGTAACTGTGACCTTTGCTCTAAAGCCGCACTGCCCAATGTCTAACCCGATACTTTATCAGGTTAGTTACCAGTTTGATGGTGAGGCGCTTTCTCCTTATTTCAGCTGGGAAGTCGGAGCAACTGCTGCTGACCTTTAGAACGGGGATCACAGGATCAGTGCTAATGGCAAGCAGCTGCAGAGTGGCATATGACTATGGTCATTGTCCTCCCAGAATTACTAAATTTCTTATTTTAACAACTTCGCTCGTACAAAAAAACCCCATCATACAGTCCCTTCTCTCCTACACAAGGAAATCCATTGTTGTTTCAGTAGTTTGGGAAAATTCATCTGTTGCTGGCACGTTATGGTAACATAACTTCTCTGTTTAGACGGGTTGCAAAACGGTTTCTGTAGGCTGTCAATCTTTTGTTCCAGTTTGGTTTTGCGAAGCAAAGGTTGGAGGGATTTGTGCTGAAATTGTTCTTAAAATGCAGGAGCTTTGAAAGGAATTTTGAGGTTTCTTGTATAACCTCAAAAATGGGTTTTATGCGGGATGAAACAATTCACAAAAATGGAAAGTGTTGAAATGAGAAAGCAGGTTGTGTCATTTCCCCCTCAAACCTTGTTAGATATATGAGGAGGAGGAAATTCCTGCAGCTGGTGCACATGTTCACATTCATTAGCAGAGTGAGGAGTCATCATCTGGTGAAGTGCTAACATTTTCACTCTCAGCCAGGCAGTGTTTCTCTGTGTTACAAAATAACTTGAAAATTGAGTGCAAAAGGGAAACAGTGCGTCCTTAGTAATTAGGAAATGAAAAATTCACGTCCAGGCAGGGTTTGCAGTAACGCAGTATGGTGTTCTCAGCCTGACTGTTGGCTGGGTACTGTCTGAGAACAAAACCCCAAATATTTGAATTTAAATTTCTGTATCATTTGGTTTTGGGGCTACGCCTCAAATACATGAAGCAGCCAATGTCTTCCTTTGCATAGAAATCACTGTGTAGGCTGCTGGTCCAGGCAGTAAATGTATTTATGTTCTGCTGGTTCTAGATTTCGAATGTTCAGTACCTTGTTAAAAGGCTCGGCCAGGTTCTTGAGTTGCTGATAACGAGATGGTTGTTCTGTAGGAAGCAGCATTTGCACTTCTGTCGGGTTGGTTACATGCGGGAGAGGGTTTGAGGCAGCACAGGGTTTGAAAATTGTGTGTTTGGCAGATGATAGAGCTAATCCGTTTGTACGAAGTGAAGAGCCTGGGCGAATGGTAGGGATCAGAAAAGCAGGTGAGATTTTCCAGGGCTCCTGAGTGCTGAAGGAGAAGCAGGAATGTACAAACTGAGGAACCACAGATTCTGTTTTGTTTATTTTTGCCCATTACATTCAGTATGTCTTCCTGCTGCTGGGAAGAATGTGGACTCAGGGCTGGTGTCAGAAAATTCCAGCTGGTTCCATCTCAAGATGTTGAAGAAACTTGCAAGTGTACTCTGACCTTCCTTCTTGGGCACCACACGTACCGGTGGTTTCCAACCCTCCAACTGAAAATAACATCATAGCTTATTACAATAATAAAAAGGGCTTGTGTGGCTAAACTTCATATAAAGAACCACTTCCAAGTATCCCTTTCTCTTTGTGCCAGCGTGTGTGGTCTTTGGCTGAACTTCCTTGCAGGAGAAAGGGGATAAACTTTTCAGGCAGCAAATTTTCATGTCTATGTTTGCCTGGCTGCAGACTCCAGACTTAAGTGTCTGAGCTAGAAATAGCTCGGAGATCTGATCCAGGGGGCAGGTGCGAGTCTCTCCAAAGATCTGTGGGCCATATGGATGTTCCAGCTCTGCACAGAGGGAACGGCTCACGGTGGCTTTAGGCAACTCGTGTAATGTCCTTGTGCTTCAGTAAGTCCAGCTGGAGTTCCTGGCTGAAAATTAATTGCTGTCTGCTCAAAGATGTCTTGGCTTAATAATTTCTAGGAAGGAAATGGGATGTGCTCAAACAAACTTCAGCCCTGCTGTTCAGAACTGTGATAGTTTATAGAAAACTCTTCCTCGGGCATTGTATTTCCTATCGAGTGGTCGTGTTTAACTCAGTGTAAGCAAAAACCCCCAAGAACAAAGCTGCTTCAAAGGGCCTGTGCTGGTGTGGGTATTTCTGTTAATGAAAGAGGTAGTCTGCTTTGGAGCTGAGCAAAGATGAATGTCTTAATCTTTCCTGATCGTAAAAGAAATGCTAATTTATCAAGATTTTTCAGGGCTTATAGTGAAAGTGGAGCTGGATGTTGGAGTAAGCAAAACATTGGTATCACTGTTACTATGGCACCTGAGCGAGTATGTGCTGTCTACTTGGAGAAATTCTATGGCACTGAAGTAAATGCGCATTAAACTAAATTCTGCATTTCTGTGTGTGGGTGGAAGCTTCTGTAATAAGTTAAAACGATGAAGTAATTTCTGGGATGTTTTGCATAATGTTACAACATCTTCATTTCGAGAATACCAGGGGTGCTGGTTACCAAACTCACCTAAGGACCTGCAAAGATGCCGTTTTACTTTCTGCTCTAGGATACGACTGGTTAAGTCTACATCCTTTGCTTTCTGTTGACATTAATGAATATTGAGTGTGCAGAATTAAGCTTTTGGTGTGCACGTAGAAGTAATTATCGAAGTATGTTGTCAGGCAGGTTAAGAGAAGGAAAACTTGTTCTCCTGGAAGGAGCGTTGTGGCTTGTCTTCTGCCCCATTTATCATCTCACATGTTCTGTAAGCAGATGTTGGAGGAGCAGCATCACCCCCGTGGTTAGTCAGCACTCACAGACTTGTTACAGCAGGGCTGGTGGTTTGTTTTCCGTTTCTTTCACTGCACAGAAACAAATGAATTTTAACCCCCATGTGTGACTCCTGTGTTGTAACTGGGCAGTTACACAGCGTGTTAAATGATGTTCAATGGTGATGGTGTGTTAAAACAAACTCTGCTGTGGTCTGCCACGCAGTCCTTAATTGTTGGTGATTAAAATGTCTATAAGCAGACAGACTGTTTGCTCTGCCTTGCCTGTCGGTGATTAAAATGTCTGTGCTTGCTGGAAGCAGCCGTGCCGCTCTGCAGCGTGCCCTTGCTTGGCTGCCTTCTGGCTCTTCTCAGCAAGCCTGCGGCTGCAGATCTCACAGCCTTTCATGAAGATGAGGTGAGAGGGCACTGCACTATATGTACAACAGGAAAAAACAGACCGTGTGCTTGGGATAGACTCCTCATCTCATATACTCTGTCAAGCTGGGGCCACCTCATTTAGGGCATTTACCGCTTGGTTGTGTTTGTGCAGTAAGTGAAATAACCATCCAAGCTTTTGCTAAAGTTATTTAAAACTTCTGTGTGCATACTGTACTTGGTTTTCCAGCAGCTTAAAATCCTGTTAATCAGTGTGGCTTTTTTTTCTCTAGGGATGGATGAATGAAATTTATAATTACGATCCAGAAACATACCATGCTACGTTGACCCACTCTGTCTATGTGCGACTCGAAGGAAGCACCTTACGACTTTCAAAACCCAATAAAAATATTTCTAGGAGGGCTGTGTACAATGAGCCAAAGCCTGAAGTCACGTATGTCAGCCAGAAAATTTATGAGCTTACAGAGAGCAAGGTGAGTGCACCTTACTTGGGTCTGATTTTAACAAAGATTACTTTGAAACTTTTTTTTAAAGTCTTTAAATCTTCATTCCTTTATTTTCATGTCCTGTCATTATGTAAATAAAACTGTTTCATGACTAACTTGCAAAAGATTGTGCTGGGGAGGAAGATTGAGCAGAGTTTAGAAAAAAACCCACATATTTGCACAATCGGGGAAAATCCTGATTTTCCTCTGTCAGTTCAGAGCAGAAGTTAACTCGTGGGAGTTCAGGGATTTGTTCCCCATACATTAGATTACCATGTGACTGTTCTGAAGCTTGCACCAAAACGCATGATCTTTAGTGGCTGTATCTATCCCAAGGCAGTTTGGGCAACATCTGCATTTCATGTGGAGGGGGAACATACATTGTATATGAATGTGAATGAGGAGAGTGAGAGGTGGTTGGAAGAGACATGACTTGCTGTTGGTCCCCGCTGTCTGGGGAGGATAGTAAGAATTTTTGCAGTTGGAATAGTGCATCAAGAATGATGCTGGGACAGTTTTCCTCCCAGTTATTTGCTTCCCTCAAATCTAAAGAGCTGCCACGTGAAGTTGATTCCATCAGTGCTGTATTGAGTAGTGCATCAATACACCATTACTAAAAGCACGGATGGTTTTTAATGTGCTGCATCAATAGGGTCCGTGGTGGTAGAGATGTAGGAGGACACTGTGCTTCAGTTGGCTGTGGGAATTGGACAGAGGGACCAAGGGGGCAGTGAGGAAAGCCTTCCTTCGTTTCCCAGAGTCAGTACGGGAGTGGAGCTTGCTGTCGGCTCTGCTTTCTGTTAGATGGTGAAAAAGAGAAAGCAAAACCTTAGATTCCTGCCTCTTGCCAATTTGTTTTCCCATAACAAAGATAAGCTAAGCTCTCACATGCTGTAAGAGCACTTGACTGACAGTCATTCTCTGTGGTAGCATAGAAGAATTTGCAGTACTTCTCCCTCACCCAGCCCCGCTTTTAGAAGGTGCCGAGTGCTCTGACTGTAATAAGCAAATGATGGCTCTTCTCCAAGGTGTTTACCCACAGTTTTTGGAGAACACTGCTAAGTTCAGCCCCTAGATAAGAATTTTTAGCTCTTTATCACTCTTCTGATCTCTTGCTTTATCTCAATTCTCTCGGAATATACTGAATTTAGAATATAATTATCTGCAGATCACTTTTATGGCTTGATTCTTACATCCTTGATATGTCTGTTGCCAGCTTCAAACCTTCAGTTTCATGAGATGAACCTGAAAATTTGGGTTTAAAACTTGAGCAGGTAATGAGAATCCAAACTATCTAAGGTTCTTGGGGTTTTTTTTCCTATTTTTTTTTCCGCATAAATATGAGAATAAGATATTTTTTTTTAAGTGAAAACGGAGTTTCTCCACATGGTTATAGAAGTCTGAGCTACTTGAATGATCCTTGTTTTAATTCCAAGGTTATGGCTCACCAAAGACCTAGTGACAGCAGAGGACTGGAGATCAACCAGCTAGAAATTGAGAGTCAGTTAAAACTAGGAGATCCAATGTAGGATCTGAAAAATAAGTTAATTGAACCCTCTCGTTTATCCTTCAGATTTCATTGGTTCCTAAGAGTCTGGCACGAAAACGGATTTGGAATAAGAAGTACCCTATTTGCATTGAACTTGCTAGACAGGATGACTTCATGGCTAAGGCCCAGTCTGATAAAGAAAATACAGAGGAAAAGTTATCTGCTGAAAAAGTGGACTTGAACAATGAAGAATCCAAGAAACCTCAGGATGGAGCCAAGTACACTAGCCAAAAGGATCAAGTGCTTTATCTCTTTGGAAGGACAGGAAGGGAGAAGGAGGAATGGTTCAGAAGGTTCCTTCTCGCATCCAAGCTTAAGTCTGAAGCAAAGAAGCCATCCAGTTTATGTGGGAGCAAGCCAGGTATTCAAAGTTTGTATTCTAGTAAAAGAGTCTGTTGAAAGAAACAAAGCACCCGTTCGTTTTCCCAGTGGTGATTAAAGCAACTGTGGAGCCATAGTGATATTTACAGACAAGTAACACTGAGTTCTGCTCCTTATCTTGGCCTCTCATTCCCACCTTCCCACCCTGCCGTTTCCTTTCTGGGCTGTACGCTTGGCTATATGCCCTCAACTGTTCTTATTTTTAGACTGTTTTATGCGAATACAACATTTTTCAGTGACAGTAACAACCCCTGTAATGTTTGTAAGGATGAACTGTTCAGTTTGGTTTTTCTCTCTGTAACTGTTGGAACTGATGTCAATGTTTGCAGTGTTATACTAGACTCAGTCCTCATTCCCATTCTTCCTCCTCCATCTCTCCTTCCACTCCAGTCTCCTGTAAATAAAGAGCTTTCTCATGGGTTTATGTCACAAGAAAACACATTTTTCTGTTTAAATAATAAGTCCTGTACTAACATACCTATCTGAACCAACAAACATACTAGTCTACAGTATTTGTCAAATGTTTGAAATACTAATTTAAAATCATCCTATAATGTAGTTTAAGATCTGAATGACTCATGCTTTTCAGTCTTTATCTGTTCTCTGAGAAGCTTTTAAAAATTGGTTAACATCATTATTTCTGGCACGTAACTTCTTGAAATGCAAATGAAAAATTAATGACTAATTAAAATTCTAATAGTTACATGGTTTTCGTGGTCCTTTTAATTGTAACAGCCTATAATTTAAAAAAAGAGAAAAGTTTAGTTATAGGTACATTTTAATCACCTGACTTTTATTTTAGGCATTCCCCAGCAGGGCTGTTGGGAATTCAGCCATATGTTATCCGTGTGCGAGTGTCCATATTTAAATACACCATTATCAGCTGAGTTTTCCAGTCCTGCTGAGAGCTGAATCATACCGAATATTGACTAAGATGGGTACAGGACCACCTAAGAGCACAGGAGTGGAATTTACTTTTACCCTTCAAAATGAGAAAGCACTACTCCGGGGGTTCAACTAGATGACCTTTAGAGGTCCCTTCCAACCTAAACCATTCTCCTGATTCTACGATGCCCTGCTCTTTTTTTTCAGAATAAATTAAATCTGCAGGCTAATTTTGTTCATTTAAGTGTTTGATCATATGCTCTGCTCTCTGACTATCAGGCTTCTTTTCTGTTAACAGGTATTATTCCTTTTGATTTAGGGATCTTGCCAGCACTCAGTAAAACCGATAATCAGTCTGGAGTTCTCACACACAGCCGAAGCAGCAGCAAGGGAAGTGCGGAAGAAATTGCATCCCAGCCGAAGCACAAGGATCTGGCTGGCAACGTGCGGCAGAAAATGCTTCTGGACTACAACATTTATATGGCAAAGTGTGTTCCACAGGAAAAGAAAAGCCCCTCGAGTAGTCCAGTCCTCAGTGCAGACAGCAGCCCTACAGCTGTGAAAAAGGTAATACTTTTCCCCCCAAAGATACATCAGAGGTGGTGATACATTTTATCTTAACTACTACTTTGAAAAGTAGTTATGTACAAAGAAAATGAATTTCTTTAACTACAGATTGGATCTAAACTTCATAAAAAGTCAGCATGGGTTTTCACACTTGCCAGTTCCCTGTCGACCACAGTTTATTCTTAATGAAACATACAGGTTTTTTCATTGCTTTAGTTGGATTTCTTATCTCCCAAGAACTTCTGTGTGTTTTTTGGCTTTTGCAGTGTCTTGTAGCTAACAGATTGTACAGCTGAAGGCAATACGGCTGCCGATTTTCTTCATTAGGAATGCACAGGTGTGTCCCAAAAACTATTGATCCCAAAAGAACTTAAATCTTATGCTTAAGACTGAAACAAATAATTATTAAAAAAATATCGAGCAGAATTCCACAAACTTCACTTTCCAATAGTAGTAAAAAGTTCATTTTTCTCTATATATTCTAAAGTAGATTGAACTAAAAGCATATTTTTCAGGTCCTGGCTTGTTGAAACAATTTAAGTGGAATTTTTTGTAAAACTGATTTTCATTTTCTGCTGATCGTGGGGAGCTAAAGTCCTTCTACCAGTCCTGAGTGCATCTGAGCACTGACTGGGACAGACCTGTCATGTAACACCAGTACAAGCTGGATGCTGTTTGTAGCAGTTTTTCAGTGCAGCTATTACGCTATAGAATCTCTTTCCAGTCCCACATTTGGCTTTACTCGTGCACTCTGGATTATGTGAAGCAGTGCTTTTTGTCCTCGACCTGAGAACTGGTTTTCTGTTGTATACTCAAAAGTACTTAACCTCTTCAATTCTTCAGAAGAATGACCTGGCACTATTGCCATGAACAGGGTTAGGAATTTGCCTTAAGTATGTACCTGCTGGTCCTCTGGCTGTGGCTTTGACAGCAGTGGGACAGTTTTTCTGGCAGTGTAACCTGCTGCCTGGGATGGTTGGTTGGGGACAGAAATGGAATTGGCTCTTCTATAGACTGCAGCCTGTCTTAGAATAGAATCACAGAATAATTAAGACTGGAAAAGACCTCTGAGATCATCGAGTCCAGCCTATGACCTACCACCACCACATCAGCTAAAAGACTTGGGCATAAGACATGGGTGGAGGGATGGATGGGTCATGTGAATTCTGTGCCTTTCCGAGCAGTACTGAATGGCTGTTGTGTTGCTGTTGTGCAGTACAAAGCAGCGTAACGGTGAACGCTGTCTATAGCCTGAACTAATCCTTTGGTCTCTTGGACTGCATTTTGAATCACTCCTAATAATCAGAACCTTAATATTAAGTACAGTACTTTTAATAAATGGATCCTTAAGGTTAAAAACAATCACCATTTATTTAAAAGATATAATTCATGTCATGAATCGTTGTTGCCAGACTTTCATACAGTGTCCAGAAAGGAGTAGAAGGCAGTAGTACAGCATACGAATAAACACATCTTGTGTTCCCCCAGCAAGAAGATATTTTAGCCCCCGACAACCCCTGAAGCAGTGATGAATTCACTGTGAATCTGGCACGTGTCAGAAATCCTTCTATAAATAGATCAGCAGCGCTGGCAGGAAACCTGCGTCACAGCAGCAGCTCCTAACCCAGCAATGCTGCCTGTGCGAGGCCGCAGCCTTTGGGAGCAGTCAGAGCCAAGAAATGATGTTCAGCACTGTAGCATCGACCTGACTCCTCTTAGAAAGCGCTGCTTTTATGCTGGCTTCAGGATTTCTGCCTGGATCGTGAAAAGCAAATTCTCCTTTCATCGCAGGCAGTTGAGAGATGTTAAGTAAGTTTTCTTTCCGTGATGAAAACCTCCTGGTTTTGATGAAATACACAATAGCACGTACACACCTAAAATTATTTCAGCTGCCTTTGCTTTCCTGCCTATAGTCAGTGATGCAACATCTGAACATACTATGTCCAAGTACTTTGAGACCAAGACATAATCCTCTTGACCTGCAAACAAAACCTCTACTGCAGCAGCAGGAGCAATATGGTTTCCTAAATCCTATATACAAACACTGGAAGGAAAAAATTGTTTCTCTGTGCTCCGTTTTTGTATCATCTATTTGTGATGTTTCTGAACTAGATGGAAAGATCTAAGATTAGGTCTTGCTTTCCTATATTTCTGTAAAACAGAAGAGAAGTTGAGTTCGTATTCCTTTAGATCCTAGTGGGAAGAGTGTCTCTGCTACAGACACGTTTCTAAGTCTGCCTGCTCTGGGTTTATTTACTTTTTCTGCCAGAGGTTATATTACATGTAACTTTCTCATTTCATTGCCAGAGGTGATTGTGTATCTGTGTGGTCTCATTTACTCTGTTGCGTGTCAGGATGATGTCAAGCAAGCTCATGTCAGGCCAGCTGATACGATCATAAAGCTGCTGTCTGTGTTGAGCATTTAGTGTTCTCAGCAAATCTGGGCTCTAACTCTGAACTTCAGTGTAAATGAGACCTTTTCTGACCTTAGCTTATAGAATTGATAGAGCTGAACGACCTGTTCTGTGTTTTCAGTTACCAGATGCCCATGTGGAAGCTGAAGAAGAGGAACAAGAGGCCTGGGTGAATGCTTTGCTTGGAAGAGTATTTTGGGATTTTTTAGGAGAAAAGTATTGGTCTGATCTAGTGTCAAAGAAGATCCAGATGAAGCTTAGCAAAATAAAGGTAACTGATCTGGAGACTTGCACTACACATTCCTTATGGAAGGAAACAAACACATAGTCCTTGAGATTATTTTCAAACAGTAGAAGAAACACTTTATTCACAATTATATTTAAAAGACAAGTAAATAAATGTGGTACAGAGTGCAGCTCAGCTTTGCTGGCCCTTTTGCAGTAGGAGCTGAACATGTTAACTTTGCTGCTTCAGTTTTTAATGAACTACAACTGGATTAACTATTTGTGAAGGTTCTATGTGAAAAGTAGAAGCATTACTGTGTTTACTTTAGGGATAAATACAGCCGCTTATAAATTATGAAATCTGCTTTGGGAAATAGTAGATTGCCTCTAAGATGGAGGAGATCAGGGAACCACAATACCGATGTGTTCCTGTTAACCTCAGACGTACTCTACTTGCAAGAGAGGTCAGTGGGAGCAACAGTGAGGGAAAGAGCTGTCTAGGGGGTGAGAGGATGGAGTTGTGTATCAGCTGCATAGGATGGAATTGTGTATCAGCTGCATAAGTTCAAAGGGTGAAGGGAGGAGTGGTGCTTTTGAATGACTTCTGGGTCTTCCCTTTGCTTTCTGTAACTCTTCTGAACAGCAGCAGTTAATCACAGGCCTGTTTCGCTCCTGATGTTTGGGGAGGAGTTTGCTTGTTCCTAAAGGCAAAGGAAGATGTTGTCTTGCTGACAAAAGCTGTGAAATTTAGCTGTCTGCACCAGCTGTGAGATGGTGTTGCTTGTGCTTTGGGAAATAAGCAGTAACCTAATTCTGCCCTGGCTGTTCCCACAATTTTGACAGCAGGATACCCACACATCTAGCTGGAAACTGATTAAGTGGAAAGACTGGGAATGGGAGATGGTTGCGTTTTTGATAGGTTAAAATAAGGTCTGTTCACAAGAGACAGAATTTCCTTCAATTAGAAGTACTTACAGTAAACAGGTACCCAAATCATCATGGTTCTGTGCCTCTGTTATGCTAAAATTATGGTACAGATTTAAAAGCTAGTGTGCTATGAAAGAATTTGCCAAATACAAAAATAGCTGAGGTGTTGATATAACTGCAACTAGAAAATATGGGACTGAATTTTAAATCCAAAGAAGTCTTTGATTTTTCTGCACAGTAAACCAGAATTTATACTTCATTCCAGAGCTTTTTACATGCTTTGACTAAAAACATGCTAGAGGGTTAAGGTCAACATCAGAACTTCAGCATAGTTTTACAAACATTACAAAATCAGATGCTCAATCTTCCCTAAAATACTATTTTGAAACTGATAACTGCAAAATCCTAGAACTGGAAGAACTGCGTGTTCTTTCACTGGTGGCTTTTCAGCTCAATCCATTCCTTAAGTTTAGTGGCCTTTCTTCACTTGGGAAACAGTGACGTTTAGTTCCATAACATGGATTTGGTTTTGACATTCTTTTCTTTCAGCTGCCATACTTCATGAATGAGCTGACTCTAACTGAGCTTGATATGGGGATAGCAGTGCCGAAGATCCTGCAAGCCTTCAAACCTTCTGTTGATCACAGAGGTAAAATACGTGCTTCCCCTTCTGCTTCTGCCAGGCTTGTGCCTTCATACCTGTGGAGAACAGAATTTTGGTCTGTTTATCTTGTGGGCATTTTAATCAGAGGAAGGTATACCTAATGAGCTTATTCTGAGGAGATAGCGAGTGGTCTCCATCTCCAGTAGTTAGTAGTATTAGGCTTGCTATAAACATAATCCTATAGATAGGGAAATATGTCTTTCCACTGGAAATAATTACTGAACTAAACTAAAATTTGCATGCAACAGAGATGCAGACCTGTATGTGACACTGTCGGGAACTTCAGAGAGCAATGCCCATCTCCTCAAGACAGATCTGATTCTGTACCAGAGCAGAAAACAGATTTGGCTTTCTTCAGGAGAAGTTGCTCTGTTCTGAAAATGGTGATTCATAAAATACAATTATAATAACTCAGAAAACAAGGATCCAGTGTTGCTTTGAAAAGAAACTTCAAAATACGTCATTATTTTATGTCCTTAATATTAAATGCGGATTTTTCCTACCTGAATTACTTCCTTTCATACTGCTGCTTTACGAATCAGAACTGTTCTTTCTGGCTTGCGTACGGTCAGTGAAGGATATTTGAGGATACTCTTTTTTCACAAAAAGAAAAACTTTGGTTCATGTTTTTTGGCTTCAAATGTATTTGTTCTACTTGTGAGGAGAGGTAGGTGCCATCTTTCTTCCAAGACGTGTAATCAAACCAGTTTTAATTTCGAATTGCCTCTCAGTTTATTAAGAGTTGCTTAACTTGTTCCCCTTGCTGCATTCACTCCTTTAGTTACCAGATTGTTACACTGGGCTGGAGAAATAAGAGAGAATTATTGAACTCAGGGTGGAGAGGTTTCTAATTGGTCTAAAGGGAAATATTTCCTTGGAGGACCTGTTGTGGTGCAGCTATGGATTGCATGGCAAGCAAGTTATGTTTGTTTTAAACTGCTCTTTCAACTCTTTGATGAAGTTATCAAAATAATTTCTAGATGGTGCTAAAACCAATAAACTGGTAGGAATTTAATGAATTTGCAATACTTAGTGTTGAGAGCCTCTGCAGGGGCTCTATGTTGCAGGCCAGCAATAGGCCAAACTTCAGCAAGTCTTGGTAGCATATAGAGAACAATAACAAACATGGACAGAGCAAAGTTTGAGCAGACAACTAGTCGAAAATCGTAACAGGATCAATCTTCAGTAGCTCTCCTGGGCACAGTATTTTTAAGTGGGGAACAGACTATTGCGTTTCTTTGTGTAGCATCTTCTTGGAGCAGGAGAGTAGCAAACACAGCAGGTCTACAGTGCCATGACCTCTCTCGCAGTGCCGGTTGGAGGAGGTGGCAATGCTGAACTTGAGTGGTTTAAGAGAGATTTCTATTCACCAGGGTGGTTTGTCTCTCAAAGATCTTAGTTCTGCTCACTGTTCTTAACGGTCAGGCAACTGTGGTTCCCCAGGATGGGGAAGTTGTGATAGAATTCAGCTGTGCACAGCATTAGATAATGAGCCAGTTTCTGCTTAGAAGCAATTTAGTCTTCAGCTTTGCTCATATCATATAGTTTAGACTTGGTCTTTTTAAAGTTTTGTGGTAAGACCCATTTGTCTGCCACTTTTACTAGAGTACTCATCTCTAACTCAGATGAAGTTATCAGTAGGTAAGAATAACAGATGCATGAAGTTTAGGAGGAAATAAAATTTATTACTACTAATAAAAATAATGGGCCAGTCAAATCACTGACTAAAAGCATGAGAAGGTTAGGAAGCTCTAACGTGTCCCTCATAAAAGTGAGAACAGACTTTGGGGAATTAATAAAATTCTTTGGGACGTACATAACATGTGAACTAATGCTGCCTGTTGTATCCAGATGCTATTGTTTGCCCTTATCTCGCTGGAGACTCGCAGATCTTTGGGGAAAAGCTTGATCTGTAAAACACTGGGTACTTCATTCTCAACTTCTTGGAAGTGTGTTTTCCCCTGAGCTTTATAAACAAAGCATGTTTGAAAAGAGCAAATTGTTTTGTTGTCATGAGGAACAAAAATTGTCTTTTAAGAGAAATAAAACGGGAATAGATGGAATAAGCTGATGTGCAGTCGGTATTTGGGGAACGGAAACATATTGCTGCCGCTTGTCATATGCTTCCAGCATGGGACAGCAGGTTCTCTGCAGTGCTTACAACATCCTCCAGTGTTCCCAGTAGCAAAGTGGCTTCACCATTGGTAGAAATTTTGAGTTACATAAAACAAAGTGAAATCTTTTTAAAATGGTCACATGTATAATGCTCGCCAAGTGGTTTTGTGGTTTCTTTTTAAATGAACTTGAGCTTTGGGGTTCTCGTCAGTGTGTTTCCCTTTGCCTGGATTTAACATTGTTTGGATTCCTTTCTCTGTTCTCATAATTTTAGTTGTAACCAAAGACTAGTTCTAAGTCATGAGATGGGATTTCGGAGACTGCTGAACGCTTGCCTTCAATTAATTGCCAACAACAGCAGGGAGAACAATTAACTCCTTCAGTTTCTTGTTCAGTTATACTGAGAAGCAAACATTGATCATAGAATTTGTAGTCCTTGTAACTTCACGTGTCATTTGTCAATATGAAAGAACTCTTAGTGTCTGAGTTTTTAAGAGCTTGCAGTGAGTAATCACTGAAATAACTTGTTTTGCTATTGAGCTGAAAAGGACGTAAATACATAAGGGAATGATAATTGGAAATGCTTGTTTTTATAAGGGTAAACATATTTGTTGGTAAGTTGACCTGTGAATAAACCAGGCATATAAAAAAAATAAATCCTAAAACTTCAGGGCAGTATCCAGGATGAGCACTTTTAAGATTTTTTTTTTTAAGTGTTTAAGACAATCAGGCATTTGAGGAAGCCTTTTGTGAGGCTTTAAAATGCAGTTGCTAATTGTGATGTGCTTTGTTTCACCTGTATTTTTTTACTGGTGCTTGATTATGAGGAAGATATATTTTATTATATGGTTCCTCTAAGAAACTAAATTTCTTAGCAGACAATTTTAGGAAAAAAGATATCAATCTTGTTGCTGTTAATGCAGTCATTTGGGTGACAGCATATGCTGTCGTATTTACTATTCTTCTGGCAAGGCTGGGGAACCGGATAACTCTGAATAAATGGCACCATCTGCCCAATTCTTCACCCCCTCTTACTCCCCTTGCTTCCCTTTTTCCCTCTGGAAAATGCATGTGATCGTTTTCTGGCCAGAAGGAATTTTCCCTTTCAGTACTGGCATCCTCTGCTTAATTTGATCTGCTGTTAAACCAGCGTTGCCATTTGAAGGCTGCTGACTCACAGGTTACCCAAAGGGGCTGTTTAGCTCTTCCCTTGTTTCCGATGATATTTCTGCTACTTCGTTACTGTAAAGAGGAAAAATCTGTGTAAGTTCGTGTTTGAGTGTTTGTGTTTTGTTTTGGAACAGCATTAGAAAAAACTGTATGATGGCAAAAATGATTTGGGTTAGTGAAGAAGCAGCTAGTGATAGGATGAGGGGCAATGGTTTTGAATTACAGAAGAGTAGATTTAGATGGCATGGTAGAAAAAAGTGCTTTACCATGAGGGTGGTGGAACTTGAGAACAGGTTGCCCAGGGAGGTGGTGGAGGCCCCGTCCCTGGAGACATTGAAGCTCAGGTTTGACGAGGCTCTGAGCAACCTGCTCTAGCTGAGGATGTCCCTGCTCCCTGCAGGGGGGCTGGACTAGATGGCCCTTCCAACCCAAACCATTCTATGATTCCTTCAGTTCTGCTCCAACGTGTCGTCTAACCACGTGTCGGTGACCAAGTCTTTGGGAGCTGGATCTATTTCTGTTCACATAAATGGGTGGGATTGGAGACGATGCCAGTCTTCTGATACGTCCTCACAGAGAAGAAAACAGTTGTTCTTTAACTGAAAAAGCATGTCTTTCCTAGATCAATCAAACCCAAAGAGTAGGTACCATTAATTGCTTCTGAGTAAGTAAATTGAAGTAGAATGCATTAGTGGCTGATGTGCCAGGTCCTAGTGGAGCAAGTTGTGTGCAGCTGCAGTGTCTAGGAAAGGAAGATGCATAATCTATGCTTAGCGGCGTCTGATTTCTAATCTCTGGATCACAAATACCCTACAGCTGTTTTTAATTGTTAGGGCTGCAAGGTGTCACTTAAGAGGCAGGACCTTATCTGCGATCACTCCCAAGACAATCCTTTTGGTGATTGCAATAAGCGAATAGTCTGCCCAGACAATAGGATTTAATTTCATCCTACACATCTAGAATTGTTCTAAGTAATGACCCTGTTTGCTGGGAGTTGAAAGAATGCCTACAGCAGAGTTACTCAGGGAACCTTTCGTACTTTCTCAATACACGGTTGCTGAAAGCAAATGAGACTGTAGGTTGTGATGTGTGACAAGCGATACTGCTCCAGGATTTCAAGTTTTGCTTCATTTGGACAGAGTGAGTAATATAGAGGAGTGTCCCCATTTCTGCTTGGCTTGGAGCAGTACTGTGAATAGTTTTGAAGTGAATCTCTGACTGTGTTCTATTTTCTTAATCTTGATTCAGATCTCTTCAGCAGTTCAGGTGTGTGCAAATCACACTCTTTTGGTTTTTTAACATTTTTTTTTTATTATTAGCTGTACTTACTGATCTGTCTTTCAGCATGGCTTTGATTTATATCTGAACGTTCAACTTTGTTCCATAAGCTTAATGTAAACAGAAAACGTGCTTTGATAAGCTGTTAATTATTTGTGGATTAATGACATAACTGGTTGATGAAAAAATGTAGTTTTGCTCTTTGAAAGAAGTATGATTTATAGACTTTAAAAAAGAGTTTTGGCTTGACGTTAAAGTGATTGTGATTGTTCTTCAAGTGACATCTTCTTGTTGTTAATTTTAGGACTTTGGATTGATTTGGAAATGTCCTACAACGGATCTTTTCTAATGACACTAGAGACCAAGATGAACTTGACCAAACTTGGGAAAGAGCCGCTTGGTGAAGCACTTAAAGTTGGAGAGATTGGCAAAGAAGGGTAAGATATTACAATGGTAGAATCGAGTGAGAGCTTCCGTAGTGAAAAGTGACATTTTCCTTGTGTATAGGCAGCTCTGGCTGTGATAGATTGTAAGGAATCAGGGGGGAGGGGTTTGCCTACACGTGAGTGTAGAACTTGGCCTTTGCAACTTTAGTGTTTGATTTCACCATTGATAATTGTCTCAATAGGAGACTTTGTTGTACCACAATATTAATGTTTTAATAGAATTTTAAAATGTTGTGTGACTATAATTTAGTTTTCTCTTATGCTTGATGTGGGCTCTTAGCCAGTGAGACAGGAATATTGGAGGTACACCTGTGCAGATGTGGAGACAGGCACATGCACCATGCTCCTGCAGCATGGTACAGCTACAGCTGTAAACCATATAATAATTAGCAACTGTGGAAGGCAAATAGGCTGTAATTGTTACATAAAGACTTTTTCAATAGCTTTATTGCATCCTGGGAATAGTTACACCCCTACTTTATAGTCTGGTTTTCCTCGTATCTTGCTCCTGTTTACCTGTTACATCGAAGTGAAATGCCTTAGAGATGAACAAATGAGAAAACACACACATACTGTAACTTGCCTAACTCAGGTTTGTGCTTTCTGTCTCATTTTTATGATGATGTTTGCATTCCATCAATCTGTCTGTTTGTATTAACGTGGTGAGTGACATCTGTCAAACATCCATCCCATCAGCTGCAGTGTTGATTCTCTTTGTGCTGCGTTCTCTCTGTGTTTAAGAAATCTGCAGTCCCTGAGCAGTAGCTGCTCTCTGATTTAGCACACAACCACTGCCAACAAAGCAAGAAAATATCCTCTAAATCTGGCCATTTCTTGAGATTGGAATCCAACGTTGTGGTCTTTCAGAATTGAGATGCTGGATGCTTTGTGTACTCATGTTGTAGCTCTGACCATTTATTGTGATGTATCTTGAAATAATATCTAGAGCAGTGCTACGTTACAGGGCAGTCATGGCAAGAAAATAAATGGGAAAAAACTAATGGCTGAATGATGTCAGGCACTAGTAGAAATTCAGAGGATTTAAAATCTACCTAGATTCTCGTTGTCACTGCTTGAAAGAAGTATTTCTGAATTTACATCAGGATAGCTGGTAGGTGTGATTCTTGAAAAATCCCTTTAATCTTGTCCACCCAAAAGATAGAAGATAGAGAAGTAAATATATATACAAATTGAATTCTTGCTCTTCTTCTCCACCCTTTACGGATTTTCTTCGTGTATTTTTTCAATCTGTCCAGTGCAAGAACAGCCTCAGAAATAATTAGCGAACACGTTGATTTCATATTTTAAAATCAGCCTGATTGTAGCTGAGCAGTAGGCCCCCAGCAACGCAAATGGAAATGGCTGTAGCTAAGCAACAAATTACTTGAAGGTAGAACCATTAGTGGTGCTGCTCCCTGCACACGCTCTGCTGTTCGCCAAGCTCAGCGCCAGGTGTGCGCCAGCCTGACAGAAAGGGCAGGCTAAGAAGATGATCCAAGGGCTGGAGCACCTCTCCCATGCGGACAGGCTGCCAGAGCTGGGGCTGTTCAGCCTGGAGAAGAGGAGGCTCCAGGGAGACCTTAGAGCAGCCTCCTAGTACCTGAAGGGGGCTACAAGAAAGATGGGGAAGGGCTTTTTACAAGAGCTTGTAGGGATAGGATGAGGGGAGACAGCTTTGAGCTGGAAGAGGGGAGATTTAGACGAGATCCCTGGAAGAAATTCTTGACAGTGAAGGTGGTGAGACACTGGCACAGGGTGCCCAGGGAAGCTGTGGATGCTCCATCCCTGGAAGTGTTCAAGGGCAGGTTGGATGGGGCCTTGACCAACCTGCTCTGGTGGGAGGTGTCCCTGTCCAAGGCAGAGAGGCTGGAACTGGATGATGTTTAAGGTCCCTTCCAACCCAAACCATTCAGTGATTCTAATGTATTCTACTTTGAATTAGTTTTTTTAGTTGCTTGATGGTTGGTTTTTTTCCCTTAAATACAATGGACGTTATAAACAAACAACGAATTAAAGACTCGGAGAAGTATAGAACAGTTCGATTGTCATCTCTGCCTTCCATTGCTAGTTAATTTTCCTGGCTTTTTTAATTATCAGTTTACAATTGCTGTGACAAATCAGCTATTCTGCGTGCGTGTGCATCCAGTTGTATTGTCTGCATCTCTTGAGGGGCAGTAACCGCAAACTCATGTAAGAAAGAGGAGGGTAGTGGAAACAGCAACGAATTTTAACTGGCCTTGGACATTGGTGGTGTAAAGCGAGACAAACTGTTCAGTGTTGCAGCCCATCCTATCGTTGCTGTTGAAACCAGAAGCGAAGTGTGCTAGCGAAGTGTGCTCCGTTTGATAACGGAGTCTTGTGTGCACTCTCAGGAAAATGCAGCTCTCAAAAAGGGTGGAAAACTATTTAATTGCCAGTTTTATAAAATGAGTACAGTAGCAGGTTCTACCATACCAGAGATGAAGCAAATGCAGGCAGGCTAACCCAAAGTTACCACCGTTTCTTCCCCTCTCAGTCCTTGCTCTATGGTGTGTCATGTAAAAACAAGCTGACAAATGGCAATTCATAAAATATTGTGCAAGCTGTTGAGGAACAATACTGTAGCTCCAAAGCCGTTTTCTGCCAACGTTTGTGTCGTATAAACGGTCCATTGTATGCAGAGATCCCCTGAAATCTCCCTCAAGCTTATTTATTGTTGCTTTGTTTAATGCGAGGAAATCTTGTGGTCTTAGCCAGTTGGTGCGTGCTCGTGGAGGCGCTTCAGAGGGCCCTGTTACCCTGGCTAATAAACACCCTCTTGTAAGAAGGTGACACCTTTGAAAGCCTCAAAAATGCCCTGGATGTACTTTGAACTGCATAGTGTGACATGCACAGGAGAGTGATACGAGGTCATGCCCAGGCAGAAAATGTGTAGATTGAATCTGACCTGAAAATGTGAGCGTCTCTCTTGAGAAACAGCCCCAGCATTGCTATTTGGGGCAGTGACATGAACCACCCACCACCCCCTTACTCCTTGGAGAGCTGGTTCCGTTTGATTTGCCATGTCGCTCTTCTGCAGGTACCAAATGCATCTCTGGGTAAGAGGAGGAGGTTTATGATTATGATTCCATAGCCTGGGCAGCAAATTCTTCAGTGTAAAACTAGTAGAACTACTAGAACAGTGTAGTGGGAACTGTCCCTTTGCATTAGGACTTCACACAGCAGCTCCCGGTTTGTTCAGCGTGCAGAGCAGCAGGCAGTAGCCTCAGTCCATGCCCCATGACAGGTTATTAAATGCTTCAGATAAACTTCCGAGAACACACGTGCACACAACAGAAAGAAAGCGCAGCAATGAACTGTATTCTGAACACGCTGTGGAATATAATCCTGGGTATGCAGCTAAACCCTACAACTAAAACCATGTGCTTTTGAAGCTTGTGTTGTGTAACTACTTCAAGCTCTTGATTCAGTGGAGGTCTGTTAATACTGAAGTGTAGCCACTGTATCCTTCCCTAATTTTAATCTGTTTAAAATATTATAATTTTTTTTCTAGGATTGCGTACATAAATTATTCCATAGTTGAAGTCTAGGAATTAGTTACTACTGTGTGGTATTTTGTACCCTAAGAGCAGTACTTGTTTGACTTTATGACTTGACTTTTTTCCCCTCTTCTTCCCATGACATTCTTTGCTTTATTCCATCTTGGACTCTTCAGAAAAAAAACAAAATGAAATTTAAAATCCTGTAACCATAATTCTTTGTGTCAGAGGAGCTTAAAAATTCACAAGCCCAAAGGTCAATTCCCCTACAAATGCAGCAGGGAAAGGAATATTTCCAGCAAAGATACTAAAGGGAGATTATAGCCTAAATTTATACGGGACAAAAGTATCTCTGCAAAACATCTAAGAAATGACTTTCCAGGGTTGTGTTAGACTTTTTTAATAAAATTGCCTTTTTTCTACATGAAATTGCTAAGTGATGACCCCCAGTGTAGCTAGAGTACGGTGAATTGCTAGATCGAGACACCTTTGCTGTGTGAGTGTTGTGCGTTTCCCTTTGGAGGTGGGTGACAAGGATCGTTCTCTCGAGCTTTGCACGTGTGACCATTGCTGGACATGTGTCTGTGTTACAAAAATTGCACAAGTGTGTGAGGAGACAAAGTGGAACTTACTGACTTGGATTAAAAGCGCTGTGAAGATAAGGTCTATATGTTGTTAGCACCTCGGTATCTCTGAGGGATTCTGGAATTCGGTTGGTGGACGATGTCATTTGAAGTTGGAGTCCTGCGTTTCCTTTTAGTAGAAGACAGAATTGCGTGTTCTCACCTTTCGATTTTAAAACATGCCTTTGTCAGAGTTTTAAAAACAAACAAAACCTGCCCCGCCTACATACTGCTCAACTTCCCTGGAAAGCCACGAGCAGCAATAGAGATGCTTTCAAATGTATTTTGAATAATCTCCACATTTGATTTGAATACATAAAATAGCCGTTCCCCTGCCATTACATTCCCCTGGAGAAAACAAATTTTCTGTTTTGAAGCTACTTTCAGCAGTCTGGCTTCAGAGGGGTTTGGGGTTTGTTCTTTCAGAGAGTTTATAAAGAGAAGGAGGGGGCATTTCAGAGTCTCCAGCAGAAATCCATGTAATGTCAGCCAGAGCTATGCTTGATGAAGAGCTATTTAAGAATATTGCATTTGACCTGGAAATTGCATTGTTTCAGTTTCAGGCCAAGGGCGTATTGTCTTGCAGACAGCGATGAGGAATCCTCCAGCGCTGGGTCTTCAGAAGAGGACGATGCTCCTGAGCTGGCAGGAGAGAAGCAGGTGCCTCCAGGAGCGGAAGGGTGAGCTGTCTGTGTAGCGTTTGTTCATCCTTTCCCCTCCACACGCACCTTTCCAGACTCGGGCTAACTGAGAGGTCGGCCCATTCCTGTAACGCTCACTTGTCACACGGGATGTCAGTGTGAGTAAATCCAAGCAATTAAGCAAACCCAGCCCAAGCATTTCTAGAGCAAAGAGCAGCAATCGAGCCATGTACAGCAAATGGAAAGGAAGCCGCTCTGCTGAGTGGTCACTGTGCCGGGAGTATTGCTGGCCGTACAGTGCTTCTGCCAAGCGACCTCTGCACTGCTCCTCCCTTTGACACCTCCGTGTTTTGGTTTGGTTTTCCTTTCCTTTTCTTTTTTTTTTTTTTCCCCTTTCTTTCCTTGAAGGGCTTTTTTGTGCCTGGGCTGTGCAATGCTGCCCTCTGATGCTGTACAAGAATTATAAAGAAAATTCCCTAATGTCAGTTCTGCCACGTCATTCCTTGGTTTGGCTGCTGTTCTAATGTGTTTGCTTTTTCCATCTCATTGAAATTATGCCATGCAATGAGAAATCTGTAGTGACACTGGAATGTCTCAAGCAGTCACAATGGTTCTTATGTCTGAACACCTCTCAGTGATTAGTACAGTGAATATACCAAAAGAGTCCATGACATATTCAAAATGTTCAAAGGAGTTTCCTTGGAATTTTACTCCTAAAAACTTTCAAAAAAGACATAATCAATTGTTGGAATAATTTCAATAGATAGATTTCTTATCTTTAAAAAATATATAGATCATATAAAGACCTCGTAAGGGCAAAGAGGGAGAACAAAGAATTCTTAAGGAAAATACTGGAAGAATTTCCTTATACCTTTCAAAAATCTGCATTATTATCACTAGAGAAGCTGATGAGAGAGTAACTACTTTATCTGGGTAAAATGTAAAATCCAAAAGTTAATTCACTCCTTGTACAAGAGCTGAGCTGTATCTTGTCTTATTTCATGCTAAGAAAAAGTTCTGTAAAAGGCTGGAGAAACATGAATTTTGTGTGGGACAAGAAAATGTTCTTTCCTTAGCGAGGCTATTTCTGCTACATAACATTGAGAGCCACAATTCCAGTTTTGGAATATCATTCCACTCACTGCCAAAATCGCCTTCCTCTTCTTTTCCACCACTTTTATACTCGTTGTAAATGCTACAATACCTTAAAATGAAACCCTTTTGTTCAATACACACTGTTAAATAGATTGGCCACGATGGTTGGGTATCATCTCTCATGCCAGCTCGCTGGCATAACCAATGTAAGCTCATCTGCAAGTTAAAAGAAATGTTGCATTCCCAATGCGCACCCAGTGTTCCGACGACAAAATTCCTGCCAGACACTTGTAGCTGACAGCACGGCTGCTGTGTGCAGGCTCTGGCAGGTACTGCTTGGATATGTGAATATGTATCTGCTTAGAATTTTTGCATTAAACCCCTCTGATTTACTAAGAAATCCCTGAGTGCCTGAGCAAACAACAGGGTTAAGAAAATTACCTTGTTAATGCTCTTTTTCTCTTCTCTATCTAAAGGTATGTCGGAGGACATCGGACAAGTAAGATCATGAGAATTGTGGATAAAATTACGAAGTCAAAATATTTCCAGAAAGCAACAGAGACTGAGTTTATTAAGAAGAAAATTGAAGAGGTCTCCAATACTCCTTTGCTGCTAACAGTGGAAGTGCAAGAGTGCAGAGGAACGCTAGTCATTAACATTCCACCTCCACCTACTGACAGAATATGGTAAGAGGAACTTCCGCAGAATTGGGCGATGTTTCAGGCGTGTGCTCCCTAAGGGAGTACAGCTAAGGAAAAAGGTAAAGTGTAGCTGAGATGGGTTCTGCAAAGGGCGCAGCACAAACTAGTTGTAAATGAGGTGGGAGCAGCTATTAAGAGAACATTGACAATTAACGTGCTTAAGGATGTGCTTCGTTGGAATGTTTATAATAAAACGTGTTGTGTGCACGCCCCTAAGGTATGGCTTTCGAAGACCTCCCTACCTGGAGTTAAAAGCTCGGCCAAAACTTGGTGAGAGAGAAGTGACTCTGGTTCATGTGACTGACTGGATAGAGCGGAAACTAGAACAAGAGTTTCAGGTGCGTTTCCTTTAAGTTTGCATTTCATTAATGAGAGTTTAGGTCTGTTAGAGGGGTGGGGGGTTAATTTTTGCGTGTCCCCTGTTTCATTCAAGACTAGTACCAACCAACTAATCCCCCACTGCTCCTATTCAGTGGGAAGGATGTTGAGGACTCAGCTGAAAGTAACTTCCTGGCTGGTCTCAAGACCATGTGTGGAGCTGTATGGAAATCTGCTTTAGAATGATTTTTTTAGAGCTGAAAACGTAATTTCTTTGAAACAGGGACCAGGTCAGAATTTGTAGTACTTGAATAAAACCAGGATCCTAAGTGTTCTTAGATGACAGAGGACCAAACTGTTGTCTACAGTTAAGACCAGATAAGGCAGTAAGGCATCCTGTTACTATACCCTTTAAAATAGAGTATTTTTTTTTTAAATCACTTTTACCATAGAGCAAAATAGGAAAAACCCCTCCAAATTTACAAATACTTGTAGGACAGGAAAACAATTTACTGGCCAGCTTGATTCTGGATCCCAAACTGTACAATCAACCAGAAATCAAACCTGCTTATTTTATGAAAAGTGCTGTTGGAGTATATGGGTAAGAGCTGAGAAAGCAGCAGAGTTCAGAGAAGCCATCACATTTCCTAGAAGGCTATTTCATATTAATGGGCAGGGCAGAAATCTTATTTCTGAGCTTCATCTACATCTGTAACACAGCTAAAGGGCTTCAGTCAGTGGACACCACTTTGCTATGAAAGGCATTGACTCAAAGAATGCTGAACTTAAGAACCTTTCATCTGGAAATTTGTTGTCCTTTTTTAACTAAACAAATCCAAAACCTCAGGTTTGAAGTGGCTTGTGAAATGTAACTCCATCTAATTGCATCTTCTCCACAGAAAATCTTTGTCATGCCAAACATGGATGATGTTTATATTCCTTTAATGCACTCAGCCATGGATCCCCGCTCCTCTACGTGCCCTCCTAAGGATCTGATCACAGAGGCCCCCGAGCAACCATGACATGTGAAGACTCTTGCAGTTTACAGTATTATGAAAGTTAACTCACATGGTTTTATAAACTGTGCTGTAGTTCTCATCCTTAACTTGTGCCACTTGTCCCTCCCAAGGACTGCCTAGAACCAAGCATCCCTTTGTGCTCACTTGCCTGGTTACTGTTCCTGTGTACTTCAGCTACATGAAGTTTCGTTCCATGAAGCAGTTGATTTATTTTTGTTCTGGCTGCCCTCAGGATGTTAACTCAGAGGCTGAGATGACCCGTTCTTTGGGGGAGGGAGGAGGAGCCTAACTGTAATAGACGGAGGAGCTTGTTGACACACCCTTTGTTCAGCTTATGTTTTCGTGCTATGTTAATGTGCATTAAAGCATTGGAAGGTCGTTTGGCAGCAAAGGAACTGCGTGCCAAACGGAAAAAGTCCTAAATAAGGAATGAATTTATAAAACTGGAAGAATATTTTTCTTTCTCAGGCAGTTGGAGGTGTAGAATGAACTGTTTTATGTTCTTTCACTTCTGCAGTCAATAGCTTGTGTCAAGCAATCGAAATATGAAAACGCTTTCAGGATAAAAGAATGTAAATCGGATGTATAGGTAATATTGTGATTCAGTGTGGTATATACATAGTACTTTTTTCATACAGAAATCGTGCTTTTTTGGGAAGCAAGTAGCCATAAAACACACACAACTATCAGCGAAGGTGAGACTGTCAGATTTTTCTAAAGGAGGAGGAAAAATTTGGTAAAGCCATGAGACCAAACCATAGCAAGCCGCCTTATAGTGAGGTACAATCACCTTGGTTCATAACTAATTCTGAATGTTTATAAAGACATGAGCACACACAATGTCGATACTGCACATTACCAGAAGTACTTAGTTACCTACTGTGTATAGAGCCTCTTGCTATAACGAAACACACCAAGTTTTTTCTTAGAGGAGAGTTTGTGGCTGTGAGTCTTTTCCATTGCACTGTGTTTACACGCAAAGCGTGTGGCCAAATTCTCGCGTTACAGCCTCCGGGCGTCGCCTGGTGCTCGTGCAAACGGCTGTGACTGGAAAACTTTGAGCCCCACGCGTTGTTTTTTTGGACTTTGTGGAATAAGAAGTCGAGCGTTGCAGTTATTCAAGCTGATTGCCATGTAATTAAGGACTGTTTCTGCTAATTAATGGCCAAAACTGAGGGGGGAGGGAGAACTGCCTTTTATTTCTATCTGGTGTAATGATTCAAGACTAAATGTATGCAGGAAAATAAATATTCAAACACTACATATCCACTATTTAACACGTACTATTTTTCTGATGCTCAGTATTGCCAACTGTTCATGGATGTCAGAAAACGTTTTAGTTTACAAAGAAGGTGAGTTTTGGCTCTCCTTTTATAACATGATTTGCTTTTTTTTTTTCTTTAGAAGTAATTTTTTAAGAACTTTTTTGTACGTTGTGTTGTCACATTTGATGTAAATCAAAATTTCCATGTGTAACTTGATGATTTACCATCTCTAAATGATGCTATTATATTGAAGGTTTTTTAAAGAGCACCTTGCCTGAAACATAAAAACTAGCATTTAATATATTTAAAATTAATTCTATATTTGAACACCTATTTTGGTTACCTTTAATTGAAATACTAGTAGGTTATATTTGTTACCTGAACTCCTCCTTGACCATTCCAGGCTGTGTATATTCTGGGGTTTGCTGATTATGTAGGCATTATTTGCCTTTCATGAAGTCTGCATGTCTTGTACGCAGGTCTTTTCTATGATTTAATTTCTATGTGCAATAACTAAAGTCAAAGGAGACTAGATGCACTAATGTGTAAACAGATTTAGACTTATTACACAAGATTGTCATATTGCACTTCATAAACTGTGGGTAACTACGATCTGCTTGCTTTGTTTTATTAAATAAATTTATCCCATCTCAAATGATTACGTAGCTACAATTTATTTCTGTGTAGGGCTTTAGCCACCATCTTCTGCAGGTTGTTTCAAAAACTTTTAATAGAAAAGCAGCTTGCCTTTTTTTTTTTTTTACATACCTGGAGTTGTGCTTGGTGCTTACGGCAAATGATTGTAGGGTTAACCACTGCTGAGACTGTTCTAGCTCTAAAAGGAAAGCCAAGTTAATTTTACTCTCAAGTGAAATTTTGCTGCTGCAGTTAATAATCACACAACAAACATGCTTTCAAAACGTTTTTTTTTTTTCATTTTACATCTGTGAAAACTGAAGTGCAATTCCTGCCAGGCATTACCGAACAGAGGTGGCAGGCAGGAGCCTCTGCAGTAGGGGATGGTGAAAGCCTGCAACGTTAGGTATTTTCTTTAGACTTCACTACTTCTCTGATGTGCCCGATCCTAGGACTGGTGTGGGTGTAGATGCGATTTCTCTACATGCTGTGGTGTCCCTGCCCAGCCGTGAACAGAGGAGGCCCTTCCTACAGCTGCAGCTTTGATCACTGGAGCCGAGGCCCACCTTGCCTTGTGCCTCCAGGCCCCCACCACCGGCTGCTCTGCTTCCCTCCTCAGGAACCTGCTCACCTCCAGCAGGTCCCAGACCGCGACCGGGGACTTGCGCTGCTTGTTCCGAGTGCCCGTCACACACCGAGCCCCGAACTGCTGCAGGAAAACCCTCGGGGTGCTCAGGGCTGGGTTAAACTGGAGCGGAGCCACCGACCGAGTGCGGGGAACGGGGCGGCTCTCCCGGCTCAGCCAGCGCAGGGCCCGGCTCCGCTCCGCCCGCGCCGCCATTTTGTGCTGCCGCCCGGCAGGGCCGGACCGAGCAGGGCCGGTCTGGCCAAGCCGAGCCGAGCTGTGACTTGCCTTTAAAAGAGCGGCCCGTGCGGTGCCGAGCAGCCCCAGTTATGAGCAAGCGCTTCGCTATAGCACTGCAGCTTGGCCAGCGGCGCCGCGGGCAGGGCACCGCCGGGTCAAAGGCAGTGCGGGGAAGGGGGAAGGGCGCGCCCAAGAACCAGCCGGACACATGCTGGGGTGCACGAAGCTTTATTTACTCGCCAGGCCGCTCCTCGCCGCCGGTCGCTCCGCGGGCCCTGCAAGACACAGAAGGGCAGAGGTGAGGGCCGCGGTGCCGCTGCCCCGGCAGGGCAGGGCGGCAGCCCGGGCGCTCAGGGGTAGGTTCTCGTCACAGCTCTCAGCAGTCTAACACGTGTCTCGAACATCACCGCGGCCCGGTCCAGCCCAGCCCCGCTGCCCTCCCCGCCACCTCCAGCCATTCTCACCTGCGCCCCGCGCCCCCAGAAAGGACGAGTCTCCGCTTCGCTGCCCTTTATAGGCGGCCAGCCCCTC